>RJWM01022469.1:0-33654 GCA_004363535.1 Dasyprocta punctata | reverse complement strand
CAAAGAACCAACTCTTCGATTCATTAATTCTTTGTATTGTTTTCTTAGTTTCAATTGCATTAATTTCTGCTCTAATCTTAATAATTTCCTCCCTTCTTTGGGCTTTGGACTTGACTTGCTCTTCTTTTTCTAGAAGTTTGAGGTGCAGCATTAGGTTTATGTGTGTTTTTTCCATTTTTCTGATGTGAGAGTTTAGTGTCATAAAATTCTCTCTGAGGACTGCTTTCATTGTATCCCACAGGTTTCGGTAATTTGTATTTGCATTTTCATTCAATTGTAGATATTGTTTAATTTCTTCTTTAACTTGTTCTGTGACCCATTGGTTATTTAGGAGAGTTTTATTTAATTTCCATGTGTTTATGTGGTTATTGTAGGTTTTTTTGTCATTCATTTCCAATTTTACTGTGCTATGGTCAGATAATATGCATGGAATTATTTCAGCTCCTTTGCATTTATTTAAGCATGTTTTGTGGACCAGTATATGATCTATTTTAGAGAATGACCCATGTGCAGCTGAGAAGAATGTGTATTCTGATGTTGATGGGTGAAATACTCGGTACATATCTACTAGGTCCATTTTTTCACAAGTTTGATTCAGTTCTGTTATTTCTTGGCTGATTTTTTGTCTGGTTGATCTGTGTCTCTGTGACTGTGTGTTGTTAAGGTCCCCTGTTATAACTGTATTATTGTTTATTTGGTTTTTCATGTCTATTAAGAATTGTCTTACATAGTTGGGTGCTCCCATATTCGGTGCATATATATTTATGATTGTAATCTCTCCATCTTGAAGTTTCCCCTTAACAAGTATGTAGTGACCTTCTTTATCTCTTTTGATCACTCTCGGTTTGAAGTTCATATTGTCTGCAAACATAATACCAACCCCTGCTTTTTTCTGGGTTCCTGTTGCATGGAGTATTGTCTTCCAGTCTTTGATTTTTAGTCTGTGAATTTCCTTTTGAATGAAATGTGTTTATTGTATGCAGCATATTGATGGGTTTTGTTTCTTAACCCACTCTGGTAGTCTGTTTCTCTTGATTGGTGAGTTGAGACCATTTACATTGATTGATATAACTGATATGTACTGGCTCATCCCTGTCATGATATCTTTCTGTTGTCGGTTTTCTACATTTTCTGTTTATTTGCCCTGCTTAGTGGTTTCCTTTTGTTGTTGTTCTTAAGATTGTGGCTATCTTTGTCTCTTTCTAGAGTGTCTTTCAGTACTCTTTGTAGTGTTGGTTTGGTGGCCATAAATTTCTTCAGTTGTTCTTTGTCCTGAAAGTCTCTTATTTCTCCATCGATTCTTAAGGATAGTTTTGCAGGGTACATCAATCTGGGTTGAAAGTTGTTTTCTTTCAGGATTTGAAATACTTCAGTCCAAGCTCTTCTTAACTTAAAGGTTTCTGTTGAGAAGTCTGCTGTGATTCTGCTAGGCTTTCCTTCACAGGTGATCTGTTTCTTTTCTCTGACAGGTTTTAGTATTTTGTTCTTGTGCTGTATTTCTGATACCCTTATTATTATATGCCTGGGTGAGGATTTATTTTGGTTTTGGTTAACTGGGGTTCTGTATGCCTCAGTTACCAGTATTTCAGGTTCTCTTCCCATGTTTGGAAAGTTTTCTGCTATTATTTCTGTGAATAGTCTTCGCAGGTCATTAGTATGGACCCCTGCATTTTCATTTATGCCTATTAATCTTATGTTATTTTTCTTGGAATCATCTTGCAGCTGTTGAGTTGTTGTTTCTTGGTTCCTTACTATTTTTAAGAGATCTTTTCTTTCATGGCCATAAGCTCCCATGCTGTCTTCAAGATCTGAGATTCTATCTTCAGCTTCATTCAAGTGGTTTTGCAAACTTTCCATGGAATTTTTCATTTCCTGCATTTCCCTTTGCATCTGTTTCATGCATTCTGTTTGTCTCACATTGTTCATTCAAAGTTTCCATCATTTTCTTAAGTTCTTCTATTTTTTATCTTGCTCTTCTTTAGATACACACAACCTTTCTTTATTAATAATTATCATGTCATTTTTTAGTTCAGAGATTATTTCTGATTTGAGTTTCTCTATAGCTTCATCGAGCTGTTTCTTTACTGCATTTTCTATAATTTCAGAAAGTTCAGTTGTGTGACTCCCACTGTCTTCCATTTCAGTGTCTCTGGGGTTTGTTCTTAGTGGGCTGGGGGATTGAGTCTGCCTCTTGGTCTTTCATTTTGTCATTTTCTTCTGGGACCTGTGTGGCTCTGTTTCCTGTGAGGCTGACTGGGTGTTCCCCTGATGGGTCGTACTGAGTCGTGGGACCCAGTAGAGTTGGATCTTCTGTGCAGCTAGTGAGGGCACACTCCTGGAGTGTGCTGGTGGAGCCTCCACCTTACTGGGTGGGGACTAAGGCCTCCTGGTCCCAGGCAGCTAGATGGAGTGTACCCCAAAGTGTGGCACCACCCAGACCCTGAGTCTGGCTGCAAGGAATTCAGTGCCTCTGGTGTGCCAGACAAGCCTGGGCGAGTCCCAGGCCTACAGTGCCAGTGTGTTGTTCCTGGCTAGGAGGGTCTGCAGCCTCTAGGACCTGTGGTGCTGGCCGCTCCACTGAACAATCGAGCTTGCACACACCCTGGTCTCTCGTGGGCAGAGCCGAAGCTCTCTGAGGCCCTGCAGCTATGCTGGCCAGTCCCTGATGAGCAGCTCTGGGGTTGTGGGCTGGGCTGGGTTCAGTATCTCTGTGTCCTGCAAGGCTGGCAGGGCATTCTCCTGGTGGGTTGTGCTGAGTTGTGGGACCGGGTAGAGCTGGATCCTGTGTGCAGCTAGTGAGGGTGCACTCCTGGAGTATGCTGGTGGAGCTTCCACCTTACTGGGTGGGGGCCGAGGCCTCTTGTTCCCAGGCAGCTAGGCAGAGTGTACCCCAGTGTGGCGCCACCCAGACCCTGAGTCTGTCTGTAAGGAGTTCAGCACCTCTGGAGAGCCTGGCAAGCCTGTGTGAGTCCCAGGCCTACAGTGCCCTGTAGAAAGGATCTTAATGGGACTCCATCTTCTACAATAGTTATCCAAGCTTTTTTAACTAAATCCGCCAATTGTGGATGCAGTTCTTCAGGACATTGAATCTGCTCCTCAATTGCATATTTTCCTGTCCCAGAAAGCATTTCCTCATTTATTTCTGGATGTGGATTGGGACCCGTCTTGTTTCTATGAGCCTGCTCTGAAGCAAGAGCTTTTAGCTTTACATCAAAATGAAGGAATTGTGCATGGGACAGGCATGTTTGAGCCAGATGCTTGATATCATAAGGTATCAATGGATATGTATCCAAAACATTTTGTAAGAGTGCCACAGTAAACAGACTTTGGACTCCATTGTTAACCACACTTCATCTAAGTTTTTTTAGCAGCTGTATTTCAAAGGGTTTATGAACAAAATATTGCTCCTCATCATCAGTATCATCTTCAATTCCAATTGGGAAGCAAGCAGCAGGAGTGTTATTCTCCCCTTTGGTGGCAGCCTCTCACCTTACAAGCTGTAAGTTTCTGGACAGAGCTGTGTGAGATATGCTTTGAAGAGGCTCCTTTTGAGCTTTAGCTGCAGTCACCCCAGCAAGGAGCTCTTTTGCTCCCTCTGTGCCCAAATCAGAGTCTGACAAAGCTCTGTAAGGGACTTAAAACTGAACCGACCAGATTCCAAGTTGAGAACGTCTGAGGGGAAATGATTTTTCCTGTGCTGTGTGCCCTTTTAAGATTTTTTCCAACTCTTTCCCAAATATCAATATCTATAGTGCCTGTTTGAGGAAACCATGGATTATATTAGGTTACCTTTTTAAAAATTTTTTTGCTAGGTTTTTCTTTGGCACACAAGCCCTGAGCATTTAAGCAGGCTTTGGAGCAGCACTAAATACCTTTGCTCCTCAGTAGAGAAACATTGCCCCATGCTTTCTACTCCCACATAAAACAGCTTGTTCACAGCAGGAAGGCTCACCCTTCTTGTTCTTCCCTCTCTTCTCCAGGTGTAACTGGTGAAATTTTCTGTCCTGTGAAGTCCTTCTCCATATCCACAATTTCCACTCTGGGCAGACTTACTCGTTCAGACTAAAATTCCTAGTCCAAGAATTTCAGGTGCCTGATCCAGGCACCAGTTATTGGAGACCCGGCCTAGATCCCCAAACTTCCAAATGATTGTATGGCAAAGGATTAAATAAATGAGACAAGTGGTATGATTTTAGGGCTCCAGGAGGATCAAAGCCCTTACAGAGTTCTTGACTCTGTAGCTATCATGAGGGCTAAGACAGAGAGCCTTTCTCAGCCACCAGTATTTATTTCCATAGCAGATAAAGAGAGGAGATACTGAGGAAAGGACAGGAAATGAGCAGGACCTTGGGAGTTACTTCAAAGACTTGTCCAAGTAGTAAATTGCATCAGTTAAGGAGAACTGTCTTATCTCCATGATGACATTTATGGTGGGAAAGAGGTGCCTGCAGGTATGTGATGTCTGCAACTGTAGTCTCTATCTATTTAATTGAGGATGAGTCAAATATCATCAGCAGTGACCTTATCTTGCCCTCTGAGGTATCTCTGGCCTCATCGGCCACTACAGTCCTCAGCCAGGATCAGTGATTCATAGAGGTTCACTTCCTATGAATCAGTTCCCATCACCAGGCAAGGGGCCTAGGTCTTGGACAGTCTCACAGATAAGTAAAAGTCCAGTTAGTTAATTTTCAGTCCTGCTCAGAGCTGCTTCATAGTGGTCTCCAACATGGCACAATGTGGTTTGTCCACCCATTTGTTCCTATAGGCAAGTCTCAGGGACAACTCATGCTGCAAAGCAGGGTGCAATTCTAAACCAGATTCATTCAAGATGTTGAGGTGCACTTCACATAGAGACTATGATCAGGGAAAAACATAAACTGTCCCAGACTATCTCTTTCTGTGGGAGTGCTTCACCGTGTAACAGCAAAATTCCTATCATCACAAGAAATTGAGAGATCCAAAGAGAGCCTCTCACTTTCTCTCACAAATGGAGAAACCAAAGAATGTGGTTAGGATTGCTTCTCTGTGCTGAGCAGGGAGCAAGGCTGAATAAGCTGGGGAAGCTTCCCTGGGCAGTGCTACAACTGTATAGCCTCTTCTCTTCACTCCTAGGAGGGAATTGGTAAGCACAACTTATGGTAGGCTTCAGGCCTCTATTTGTGAAGCACACCATTCTCCTTGTGAATGTATACTTCTCCATTTGAGTTCTTCTTAGTCATAGGTAAAGGGAGTTACAAGCTGTTAGTCCGCACAAGGGCTTCAAAGAGATTTCCTTGCAATCAGTATTTTACCCCAAAAAAACAAGAATTGAGGCCTGTGCACCTGCAATGCCTAGAACACACCTGAAACTCATCCTAAATGAACAGTTTGCTCATGAACACTTAGCCTGAGCTTGACTTGGTTCCAGAAAATTCCACAGGGATGTGGCACAATGTGATTCATCCATCCATTCCATCCTATAGGGAAGTCTCAGACAGAACTCATCCTGCTTCAATTTCTCAGCAGATTCATATAAGACATTTAGGTTCTCTTCTCCCCATGGCTATGATCAGGGAAACACATGACCTGCCCCAGGCTGTGTCTTTCCATGGGGGTGCTTTACCATATTCCAACAAACTACCTATCATGCTAAGCAATTCAGAGATCCAAAGTGTGCCTATCAGTTTATGTCAGAAATGGAGAAACCAAAGAAGGTGGTTATGTTTGCATCTCTGTGCCAGTGAATCAAGCTGAATGAGGTGGGGAAGCATCCCTGGGTGGTGCTGAAATCATATATCCCCTTCCATTCACTCCTAGGAGGGAATTGGGAAGCCTCACTTATGGTAGGCCTCAGGCCTCTGTCTGAGGAGCAAACCATTCTCCTTGTGAATGTACACTTCACTGGAGTTCTTCTCAGTCACAGATAAAGGAAGTTGGATGCTGTTCCATCAAACCAGGGCTACAAAGAGGTTTCCTCACAATCAGCCTTCTAAGCACAAAAAATGAGAAATAAGGCCTGTGTGCCTGCAATGCCTAGAAGTACACACACCAAACTCATCCCAAATCAACAGTTTGCTCACGCACACTTAGCCTGAGCTTGACTTGGCTCAGGCAAATGCCAGAAGGATGTGGGACAATGCTATTCTTCCATCTATTCATTCCTATTGCAAGTCTCCGGGACAATTTATACTTCAGTCAAGGCCTCAATTCTTAGGCAGATTCATTCAGGACATTTAGGTTCTCTTCTCCCTGGGCTATGATCGGGGAAACACAAAAACTGCCCCTGGCAGTGTGTTTCTGTGGGTGTGCTTCACCATATTGCAGCTCACTACCTATCACTTTTAAAAACTGAGAGATTCAAAGTATGCCTATCAGTTTCTTTCAGAAGTGGAGAAAACAAAGAATGAGGTTAGGTTTGCTTCTCTGTAGTGAGGAGGGAGTAAAGCTGAATAAGCTGGGGAAGCTTCCCTGGGCAGTGCTAAAACCATATATTTCCTTCCATTCATTCCTAGGACAGAATTGGCAAGAACCACACATGGTAGGTTTCAGGCCTCTGTGGAGCAAAGCATTCTCCTTGTGAATGTACATTTTTCCACAGGTGTTCTTCTCGGCCATAGACAAAGTGAGATTCATGCTGTTCCACCGAACCACTGCTGCAAATGTTTCCACACAATCAGCCTTTTAAATGCAAAAACCAAGAAAAAAGGCCTGTGAACCTACAATGCCTCTAAGCACACACCCCAAACTCATCACAAATGGAAAGTTTACTCACCGTCACTGTCTTGGTTACTTTTCACTTGTTGCTGAGACAAAACACCTGACACACAAACTAGGGAAGGAAAGGTTTATTTAGCTTACAGTTTTTGGAGGTTTCAGTCCACAATCAGCTGGCTCCAAGGCAGGGTGGCATGGCACAGGAACAACACTTCAAGGCAGCATTCGAGCAAAAGCATCCAGAGTAAAAGGGGGAAGAGCAAGCCTCTTCTCCTCCTTTACATAGTACACAGGACCCCCCCCAGGGTGGGTGTAGCATCCACAAACATCTTTGCCTCCCTTTGCACAGGATGAGGATGTTTACAAAGTAAGACCCCTGGCTCCCTGCTGACTCTCTCAACTAAACTTCTGACCTTCTCAAATTGTAACAATGACCAGGTAACTGTGCTCTACACCCCAGGATGTAGAGCTGCTGAGTTACTTAATTAAGCTGCTAGACTTCTCAAGTTGACACAATGTATAAACCGTAGCAGTCACTTAGCCTGAGCTTGACTTGGCTCAGGGAAATGCCACAGTGAGGTGGCAGAACGCAATTCATCCATCCATTCATTCCTATAGGCAAGTCTCAGGCACAACTCATGTTCCTCAATTCTTATGCAGATTAGTTCAGGACATTAAGGTTCTCTTCTCCCCAGGGCTATAATCAGGGAAACACATAACCTGCCCCAGGCTGTTTCTTTCTCTTGGGGGTGCTTCACCAAATTCCTCCTAAGTACCTATCACCATAAGCAACAGAAAGATTCAAAGTGCACCTCTAAGTTCTTCTCAGAAACAGAGAAACGAAACAATGCATTTGGTTTGCTTCTCTTTGCTGAGCCAGGAGTAAAGCTGAATAACCTGGGGAAGCTTCCCTGGGCAGTGCTACAAACATATAACCCCTTCCATTCACTCCTAGGAAGAAATTGGGAAGCACCACCTACTGTAGGCTTAAGGCCTCTGTGGAGCAGACCATTCTCCTTGTGAATGTACACTTCTCTCGAGTTCTTCTTGGTCATATACAAAGGGAGTTACAAGCTGTTTCACCACCATGGCTGCAAAGAGGTTTACTCACAATGAACCTTTTAACCATAAAAATTGAGAAATAAGGCTCATGTACATGCAATGCCTAGAAGCACACACCCCAAACTCATCCCAAATGAACAGTTTGCTCATGGACACTCAGCCCGAGCTTGACTTGGCTCAGGCAAATGCCACAGGGATGTGGCACAACGTGATTCTTCCATCCATTCATCCCTATAGGGAAGACTCCGGCAAAATTCATGCTTCAATCCAGTCCTCAATTCTTAAGTAGATTGATTCAGAACATTGAGATTGTCTTCTCCCTGGGGCTAAGATCTGGGAAACATATAATCTCCACCTGGCTGTCTCTTTCTTTGGCGGTGCTTCACCACATTCCAGCTAAATGCCTATCACCCTAAGCAACTGAGAGATCCAAAATGCGCCTCTCCATTTCTCTCAGAAATGGAGAAACCAAGGAAAGCAGTTAGGTTTTCTTCTCTGTGCTGAGTGGGGAGCAAAGGTAAGGATGTTGGGGAAGATTCCCTGGTCAATGCTACAGGCATATATCCCCTTCCCTTTATTCCTAGGAGGGAATTGGGAAGCACCACTTATGGTAGGCTTCAAGCCTCTATTTGTGAAGCAGACCATTCTCCTTGTTTATGTATACTTCTCCCCTGGAGTTCTCTGTCACAGATAAAGGGAGTTTCATGCTGTTCCACCACACCAGGGTTGCAAAGAGGTTCCCTCGCAATCAGCTTTTTAAGTGCCAAAACCAAGAAACAAGACCTGTGCACCTGCAAAGCCTAGAAGCACACAACCCAAGCTCTTACAAAATGCACAGTTTGCTCACAGATCTTCAGCCTGAGATTGACTTTGCTCAGACAAATGCTACAGTGAAGTGGCCCAAGGAATTTAATCCATTCATTCATTCCTACAGGCAAGTCTCAGGCACAAATCATTCTGCAATCCAGGTCTCAATTTTAAAGCAGATTCATTCAGAACGTTGAGGTTCCCTTCTCCCTGGGGCCATTATCAGGGTACATCCTAACCTGACCCAGGCTGTGTCTCTCTGTGGGGGTTCTTCACCATATTCCAGGTAACTACCTATCACCTTAAGCAACTGAGAGATCCAAAGTGCACCACTCAGTTTCTCTCAGAAACTGAGAAACCAAAATTTTCCTTTAGGTTTGCTTCTCTACTGAATTAGGAGCAAATCTGAATAAACTTAATAAGCTTCCCTGGGAAATGCTACAACCCTATATTGCTTTCCATTAACTCCTAGAAGGAAATTGGGAGGCACCACTTATTGTTGGATTTAGGTCTTTTTTTGTCGAGCAGACAATCCTTGTGAATGTACACTTCTCCATTGGAATTCATATACAAAGGGAGTTGCAAGCTGTTCTACCACACCAGGGCTACAATGGAGTTTCCTCACAATCAGACTTTAACCACAAAAATTGAGAAATAAGGCCTGTACACCTATAAGGCCTAGAAGCACACACCCCAAACTCATCCCAAATCAACAGTTCACTCACAGACACCTAGCCTGAGCTTGACTTGGCTGGGGGAAATGCCACAGTGATGTGGCAAAACGCGATTCATCCATCCATTCATTCATATAGGCAAGTCTCAGGCACAGTTCATGCTGCAAAGCATGCCTCAGTTCTTTGACAGATTCATTCAGAACATTGAGATTCTCTTCTCCATGGGGCTATTATCTGGGAAACACATAACCTGCCCTTGGCTGTGTCTCTTTGTGGGAGTGCTTCACCATACTCCAGGTAACTACCTCTCATCCTAAGCAACTGAAAGATCCAAAGTGCTCCTCTCAGTTTCTCTCAGAAAGGGAGAAACCAAAGGATGCGATTAGCTTTGCTTCTCTCTCCTGAGTACAGAGCAAAGCTGAATAAGCTGGGGAACCTTTGCTTGGCAGTGCTACAACTGTATATCCTCTTCCTTTCACTCCTAGAAGGGAATTGTGGGAGCACCACTTATGGTAGCTTCAGGCTTCCATTTGGGGAGCAGACCAGTCTCCTTGTGAATGTATACTTCGTCTCCTTGTGAATGTACACTTCTCCACTGGAGTTTCTCTTAGTCATAAAAAAGAGAGTTTCAGGCTTCTTCTCCAGCACCAGAGTTGCAAAGAGGTTTCTTCGCAATCAGTCTTTTAAGCATACAAACCAAGAAATAAGGCCTGTTCACCTGGAATGCCTAGAAGCACACAGCACAAACCATCCCCAGTGAACAGTTTGCTGGTGGACTCAGCCTGAGCTGAACTTGGCTCAGGGAAATGCCACAGTGATGTGGCACAATGCAATTCATTCATCCATTTATTCCTATAGGCAAGTGTCACATACAACTCATGGTCCAATCCAGCCCTCAGTTCTCAAGCAGATTCATTCAAAAACCCAAACCCAAAACTCATCCCAAATAAAGAGTTTGCTCACATACATTTAGCCTGAGGTTGACTTTGCTTGCAATTGTGAAATGGCACAGCACAACTCATCTATCCATTCATTTGTATAGTCAAGCAGAAGGCACAATTCGTGCTGTAATCCAGGCCTCAGTTCTTAACTAGATTCTTTTTGAACATTGAGGTTCTCTTCTCCCCAGGGCTTTGAACAGAGAAGCACATACTATGCCCCAGGCTGTGTCTTTCTGTGTGTGTGCTTCACCATATTCCAGCTGATTACCTATGACCCTAAGTAATAAAGAGATACAAAGCATGCTTCTCAGTTTCTCTCAAAAATGGAGAAACCAAAGAAGGTGGTTAGGTTTGCTTCTCTGTTCTGAACAGAGAGCAAAGCTGAATAAGCTGGGGAACCTTTGCTGGGCAGTGCTACAATCGTATGTACCCTTCCTATTTCTCCTAGGAGGGAATTGGCAAGCACAACTTATGTTAGGTTTTAGGCCTCTGTTTTTGGAGCAGACCATTCTCCTTGTGAATGCTCACGAGTTCTCCAGTGGAGTTCTTCTTAGTCATATACAAAATGAGTGTCAGCTTGTACCACCGCACCAGGGCTGCAAGGAAATTTCTTCGCAGTCAGCATTTAACAGCAAAAACCGAGGATTTTGGCCTGTGCGCCTGTAATTACTAGAAGTACACACCCCAAACTCTTCCCAAATTAATCTTTGCTCATGGATCCTTAGCCTGAGCTCGACTTTGTTTGGGAAAGTCCACAGTGATGTGGCACAATGCGATTCATCCATACATTCATTCCTATAGGCAAGTCTCAGACACAACTCATGCTGCAATCCAGGCCTCAATTCTAGCAGGACATTGAGGTTCTCTTCTCACTCGGGCTATGAACAGAGAAATACATAACATGCCCCAGGCTGTGTCTTTCTGTTGGTTTGGTTCATATCACCTTCCATTCACTACTAGGGTGAACTGGGAATCACCATTAGGTTCCTGGCCTCTCTTTGGAAAGCAGTAATATTCTGGCATTGGAGATGCACTTCTCCACTTCAGGTGTTCAAAATGAAACTCAAAACCAGTTGTCAGCTCTTTCTTTTCACTAGTTCTGCCGAAGCCTGTGTTCCCTACCTGCTTCTCCACTGCCAATATGGAGAAATGAGATCCATACCTGTCAGTTCTGAGTAGAAGCATACACCACAAATTCATGAAAAATGATGGATTTGGACTCTTACACTTTTCCTCATCTTGAGTTACCGGGGGCAGCTTCCATGGTGATATGGCACAATGGTGTTTATTGTTCTGTTGTTTCTTATGAGAAACTCCAAGACAACAATCATACTGCATTCCTGGCCTTAATTCAGAGAGAATGATGATTCAGTACCTTGAGTTTCTCTGTTCCATGGGCTATTATCAGGGAAACATGCAAATAGCTGCAGTGAGTTTTCTTCCGTTCAGGCACATAAGCACATATTTCCAAACTGCCTTTGCCACTGCTAAGTGATTGACACAAAATGGGGAGCTCAGTTCCTTGGAGAAGATCACAAACCAAATGATATGGAGAGTCTCTGCTCTCCATTTTGAATGTATGCAGAAGAAAACTAAGCTGCAGAAACTCCCCCGTTGCGGTCCCACAATAGTATATCACCTTCCTTTCACTAACATGGGCTAGTTGGCAATCACCGTGTATTGTGGGTTCCTGGCCTCTCTTTGGAGAACAGTATTACTCTGTTAGGGGAAGTTCAATTCTGCACAGCAGTTCTGAATAATGAAACACAGATCGAGTTGCAGGCTCTTTATTTTCACCACTGTTGCAAAAGACTTTTATACTCTAACTGCAAATTAGCAGCCAAAATGGAGAAATGAGACCCATACATCTCAGTTCTGTGTAGAATCACACACTGCACAGTTGTTTCATGAGATGGATTTCCTCAATTATACTTCTGAACTTGACCTAACTGGGGCATCTTCCGTGGTCATATGGCACAATGGTATTTTTCCATCTGTTTACACTTATGAGAAACCAACACACAGCTAATACAGCATTCCACACCTCATATCAGAGAGAAGGGTCATTCAGGACATCGAAGTGGTCTGTTTCATGGGCTATTAGCAGGGAAACACACAATTAGCTGCACGGCGTTTCTTTGGCTTCTGGTACATACGCTTATATAAGCAAACTGCCTTTGCCATAGCTAACCAAGTAACAGAAACAGGGGATCTGAGTTCCTTGGAGAAGCTTGCAAACCAAAGGACACTGTTCGATTCTCCTCTCTGTTCTGCACGTATGGAGAAGAGATGTAAGCTGGGGAAAATTCCCTGTTGCAGGGCTACAACTGTGTATCACCTTCTATTCACTGCTCTGTGGGAATTGGAATCAACAGATATTATAGATTCCTGGCCTCTCTTTGTAGAGCAATATCATTCTGGTAGTACAGGTCCATGTCTCCACAGAAGATCTTAGTAATGTAGCACACATTGCATTGCAGGATCTTTCTTTTCACTAGAGCTGCAAAACACATTTATACTCTAACTGTAAATTGGAAGCGAAAGCCGAGAAATGAGACCCATACTTCTCAGTTCCACTGAGATCCTGAACAACTGAGAGATGCAAAGTACACCTCTGAGTTTCTCCCCAAAATGGTTAAAGCAAAGAATTCAGTTTGTTTTTATTGTTTGTTCTGACAAGGTAGTAAAGTTGACTAAGCTGGGGAAAGTTCCCTGCAAAGAACTAAGAAAGCATATCCCATTTCATTCACTCCTAGGAGCGCCACTTACGGTAGGTTCAAGGCCTATGCTTGTGGAGCACTATCATTCTCCTTGTGGGTGTACACTTCTCCACTGGAGTTCTTCTTAGACATATACACAATGAGTTGCACGCTGTTCTTTTGCACTAGGGTAGCAAAGCCATTTATTCACAGCCTTTTCACCACAAAAACCAAGAAATGACACCTGTGAACCTGTTATTTCTAGAAGCACACACCAAAAATTCTTTCCAAATGAACGGTTTGAACCTTGAGACTTTGCCTGAGGTTGACTCCTCTTGGGCACATTCCATCATAATGTAGCAGAATGCAATCTATCCATTCATTCTTTCATATAGGCAAGTATCAGGCACAACTTACACTGCAATCCAGGTCTCAATTCTTAAGCAGATTCATTCAGGACATTGAGGTTCTCTTCTCCCTGCAGCTATTATTAGGGAAATATGTAACATGCCCTAGGTTGTGGTTTTGCAATGGGGTGCATCACCATATTCGCAGTACCTTTGACAATAAACAACTGAGAAATGAATTGTGGGCCTCTCCATTTCTCTCAAAAACTGATAAACCAAAGAATGTGGTTGGGTTTGTTCTCTGTTCTGAATAGGTAGCAAAGCTTACTAAGCTAGGGTTGCTTCCCTAGGAAAAGCTAAAATCGCATATACTATTCCATTCACTCCTCAGATGGAATTGGGAAGCACCATTTATTTTAGGCTTCGGGCCTCTATTTGTAGAGTAGGATCATTCTCATTGTGAATGTAAACTTCTCCACTCGATTTCTCAGTCATATATGCAATGAGTTGCAGGCTGTACCTTTGCACCAGGGCTGCAAACCATTCATTTTCAAACAGTTTTTTAAAAGCATTATTTGAGCAACAAGGCTATGTGCCTACAATGCCTAGAAGCACAAACTGGAAAGTCTTCCCAAATGAACTCTTTGCTCAGTGAGACTTAGCCTGATCTTGACCTTGCTTGGGGACATTCCATCTTGATGTGGCATAATGCAATATATCCATCCATTGATTCATATAGGAAAGTATCAGGCACATCTCATACTGCATTCCAGGCTTCGATTCTTAAGCAGATTCATTCAGGACATTGAGGTTTTCTGCACCCCTGTGCTATGAACAGGGAAGCAAATAACAAGTCCCAGAACATGTCTTTCCAATGGGGTGTATCACAATATTCAAACTACCTTTGAACCAAACAACTGAGTGACAAAAAGTTCACCTCTAAGTCTATCTCCAAAACAGATAAACCAAAGAATTTGGTTAGGTTTTCTTCTCTGTTCTGAACCAGTAGCAAAGCTTACTAAGCTGGAGAATCTTCACTAAAGAGTGCTGCAACCGTATGTCCCCTTCTATTCACTCTTATGAGGGAATTGGAAAGCAGCAATAGTGGTAGGTTTCAGGCCTCTGTTTGTAGAGCACAATAATTCTCCTTGTGAATATCCAGTTCTCCAGTGGAGCTCTTAGTCATACACACAATGAGTTGCACACTTTTCCTTTGCACTATGGCTTCAAACCATTTATGTAGAATCAGCCTTTTAATAGCAAAAACTGAGAAATAAATCTGGTGACGTGTTATGCCCCGAAGGACACACCCCAAAGTCTTTCCAAATGAATAGTTTGCTAACTGTGACAGAGCCTGAGCTTCACTCTGCTTGGGGACATTCCATTGTGATGGGGCATAATGCAATTTACTCTTCTATTCATTCGTAGAGAGAAGTATCAGGCACAAATCACAGTTCAATCCTCGTCCCAATGCTAAAGCAAATTCATTCAGTATATTGAGGTTCTCTTCTCCCTGGGGCTCTTATGAGTTAAAAACACAACAATTCCTATGCTATGTCTTTCCAATGGGTTGCATTCCTATATTCAAACTGCCTGTGACCCTGAGCAACTGAGAGATGCAAAGTGTGCCTCTCAGTTTCTCTCCAAAATTGATAAACCAAAGAATATGCTTTGGTTTTGTTCACAGTTCTGAACAGGTAACAAATCTGACTAAACTGGGGAAGATTCCCTAGGCAGAAGTAAAACACTTTATCCTCTTCCATTCACTCCTAGGAAGAAATAGGGAGAACTACTTATGGTAGGCTTCAGACCTCTCTTTTTAGAGCAGGATCATTCTCCTTGTGAATGTCCACTTCTCCAATGAAGTTTTTAGTCATAAACACAACGAGTTGGAGGTCATTCCTTTGTACCAGGGTGCAAAGCCTTTTATTTGCAAACATGCTTTTAACAGGGTAAACTGAGAAATAAGGCCTGTGCGCCTCTTATTCCCAGAAGTACACAGTCCCAGTTGAAGGGTATGCTCACTGAGAATCAGCCTGAACTTGACTCTGCTTGGGGACATTCCATTGTGATGTAGCACGATGAAATTTATCCATCCACTCATTCATATAAGGAAGTATTAGTCACAGCTCATACTACAATCCAGGCCTCAATCCTAAAGCATATTCTTCCAAGACATTGAGGTTTTCTTCTCCCTATGGCTGCTATCAGAGAAATACATAACATGCCCAAGGCTTTGTCTTTTCTATGTGGTGCATCATCATACTCAAAGTATCTTTAATCCTGAAAATCTGAGATATGAAAAGTGTGCCTCTCAGTTTTTCTCCAAAATGGATAAACCAAAGAATGTGGTAAGGTTCTGTTCTCTATTTGCATTGGAAGCAAAGCTGACTAAGCTGGGGAAGCATCCCTGGGCAGAGCTACAACAGCAAATCTCTTTCCAGTCACTCCTAGGAGGGAACTGGGAAGCACCACTCAAGGAAGGTTTCAGGCCTCTGTTTGGAGAGCAGGATCATTCTCCTTGTGAATGTCCACTTCTGTGCTGGAGTTGTCAGTCATGTACACAATGTGTTGAACATTGTTCCTTTTCACCAGGGCTACAAAGCCCCCCCCCCTTTTTTCAAACATCATTTTAACAGCAAAAATTGAGAAATAAGACCTGTGTGCCTGTTATGCCTAGAAGCACACAGCCCATATTCTTTCCAAATGAATGGTTTTCTCACTAAGGCTTAGCCTGAGCTTGACTCTGCTTAGGGACACCCCATCAAGATGTGGCACAATGCAATTTATACATCCATTCATTCACATAGGCAAATACTAGGCACAATTCATTCTAAAAATCCCTGGCTGTCTCTTTTCAACAGGGTGCATCACCATATTCAAACTACATTTGACCATAAGCAATTGAGAATTGCAAAGTACGCCTCTCAGTTTCTCTCCAAAAGGGATAAATGAATGAATAGGGTTAGCTTTTGTTCTCTGTTCTGAACAGGTAGAAAATCTGCCTAAGCTGGGAAACCTTCCATGGGCAGAGATACGACTGCAAATCTCCTTCCATTCACTCCTAGGAGGGAAATAGGAAGCACCAATTACAGTAAGCTTCAGGCCTCTGTTTATAGACCAGGATCATTCTCTTTGTGAATGTCCACTTCTCCACTGTATTTCTCAGTCATATACAAAACGAGGCCCACACTGTTACTTTGCAAAAGGGCTACAAAGCCGAGTCTTCACAAACAGCCTTTTAACCACAAAAAAAAATGAAAAACAAGGCCTATGCGACTATTATGCCCAAAAACACACACCCCAAAATCTTTCCAAATGAATAGTTTGCACATTGTGATGGCCTCAGCAGAACTCTGCTTGGGGACATTCCATCATGATATGCCACAATGCAATTTACCCATCCATTCACTCATGTAGGCAAGTCTAAACACAACTGATACTACAATGAAGGCCCCAATTCTTAAGATGATTCATTTAGGATATTAAGGTTCTGCACTCACTGATACATAACAAGCCCCAGGTTTTGTCTTTCCAATGGGATGCATAACCATATTCAAATGACCTTTAACCGTGAGCAACTGAGAGATGCAAAGTGCACCTCTCAGTTTCTTTCCAAAATGGATAAACCAAAGAATGGGGTTAGGTTTTGTTCTCTGTTCTGAATAGTCATAAAAGCTGACTAAGCTAGGGAATCTTCCCTGAACAACCACATGTCCCTTTCCATTGACTCCTAGGAGATAACTGGTAAGCACAACTTATGTAAGGTTTCAGGCCTCTTTTTGTAGCATAGGACCATTCTCCTTGTACATGTCTCCACTGAATTTCTCAGTCATATACACAACAAGTTTAATGGTTTTCCTTTGCATCATGGCTGCAAAGCTGTTTATTCTCGAACAGCCTTTTAACGGCAAACATGGAGAAATAAGGGCTGTGCACCTGTCATGCCTAGAAGCACACAGCCCAAAGTCTTTCCAAATGAATGGTTTGCTCACTAAGGGTTAGCCTGAGCTTGATTCTGCTTGGGGACATTCCATCGTGATGTCTCACAATGCAATTAATCCATTCCTTCACTCATATAGGCAAGCATCAGATACAACACATACTGCAATCCAGTCCTTAATTATTAAGCATATTCATAAAGGACATTTAGGTACTCTTCTCCCTGGGGCTATTATCAGGGAAATACATAACATGTCTTAGGCTGTGTTGTTCCAATGGGGTGCTTCACCATACTTAAACTATCTTTGATCCTGAGCACCTGAGGGATGGAAAGTGCAACTCTCAATTTCTCTCCAAAATGGATAAACCAATGTGGTTAGGTTTTGTTCTCTGTTCCAAACAGGCAGCAAAGCTGAATAAGTTGGGGAAGCTCCTCTGGGCAGTGCTACAACTGTATATACCCTTCTTTTCACTCCAAGGAGAGAACTGGGAAGCACCACTTAGGATAGGTTTCAGGTCTCTGTTTCTAGACCAGGATCATTTGCCTTGTGAATGTCCATATCTCCACTGTAGTTCTTAGTGATATACATGAGTTGAAGACTGTTGCTTTGCACCAAGGCTGCAGAGATGTTTATTCGCAATCAGCCATTAACAGCAAAAATGAAAAATAAGGCCTGTGCCCCTGTTATACCTAGTAACACCCCCCCCAAATTCTTTTCAAATGAATGGTTTGCTCCCTGAGACTGAGACTTAGCATAAGCTTGACTCTGCTTGGAGATATTCCATCTTGATGTGGCACAATGCTATTTATCCATCCATTCATCCATATAGTCAAATGTTAGGCACAATCCATACTTCAGTCCACGCCTCAATTCGTAAGCAAATTCATTCAGGACAATGAGGTTCTCTTCTCCCTGGGCCTATTATTAGGCAAATAAATAGCATGCCCCAGGTTGTGTCTTTCCAAATGGATGCATCACCATATTCAAGCAATCTTTCACCCTTAGCAACTGAACACTACAAAGGGTGTCTCAGTTTCTCTCCAAAATGGATAAACCAATGAATTTTGTTAGTTTCTGTTTTCTGTGCTGAACAGGTAGCAAAGCTGAATGAGCTGGAGAAGCTTCACTGGGCACTGCTACAACTGCATACCCCTTTCCATTCACTCCTAGGAGGTAATTGGGGAGTACAACTTATGCTAGGTTTCAAACCTGTTTCTAGAGCAGGATCACTCTCCTTGTGAATGTTCACTTCTCCACTGGAGTTCTTAGTCATATACACAACGAGTTGCAGGCTGTTCCTTTGCACCAGGCCTAGATAGCCATTTATTTGCCAACAGCCTTTTTTTTAATTTTATTACATTTTTTGGGACACTGCGGATTTAACCCACAACTTTGCACCTGCCATTCAGGCACTAAAGCCTCTGAGTCAAACTCCCAGCCCTAGTTTTTGAGACGGGGTCGCACTATGTAGTTCAGGCAGGCCTTGCTCTCATGTTGTAGCCCAAGCTGGCCTCAAACTCACAATACTCCTCCTACCTCAGCCTCCCTAGTGCTGGGATTAAAGGAGTGTGCCACCACACCTGGTTGCAAACAGCATTTTGACAGCAAAAACCAAGAAATAAGACCTTTGCACCTCTTATGCCTAGAAGCACACTTCCCAAAATCTTCCCAAATGAGCCATTTGCTCACTGAGGCTTAGCCTGAGCTTGCCTCTGCTTGGGGACATTCCATCATGAGGGGGCACAGTGCTGTTTATCCATCCATTCATCCATATAGGCAAGTGTCAGGCACAACTCATACTGCAATCCAGGCTTCAATTCTTAAGCAGATTCAGGACTTTGAGGTTCTCTTTCTCTGTGGCTATTATCAGATAAATACATAGAATGCCCCAGGCTGAGTCTTTCCATCACCATATTCAAAAACCTTTTGAACCTAAGCAACTGAGCCTTGCAAAGTGCACCTCTCAATTTCTCTCCAAAATGGATAAATGAAAGAATGCACTTAGGATTTGACCTCTGTTCTGAACCTCTGTTCTGACAAACCTGGTGAAGCTTCCCTGGGAAGAGCTAGAATTGCCTGTCCCCTTCCATTCACACCTAGAAGGGAATTGGGAAGCACCAATTATGGTAGGTTTTAGGCCTCAGGATCACTCTCCTTGTGAATGTCCACTTCTCCCCTGGAGCTCTTAGACATATACGCAATGAGTTGCAGGCTGTTCCTTTGCACCAGGGCTGCAAAGCCATTTATTGCAAATAGAGTTTTAACAGCAAAAACAAGAAATATGGTCTGTGTGCCTGTTACATTTATAAGCACACAACCCAAAGTCTTCCCAAGTGAATGATTTGCCCACTGTGACTTAGCCTCAGCTTGACTCTATTTGGAGACATTCCATCTTGTTGTGGCACAATATAATTTATTCATCTAGTCATTCATATAGGACATGATCAGGCACAAGTCATACTGGAATTCAGGCCTCAATTCATAAGCAAATTCATTCAGGTCCTTGAGATTCCTTCTCCATGGGACTATTATTAGTGAAATACATAACATTCTCCAGGTTGTGTCATTCCAATGAGGCACATCACCACATGCAAACAACATTTGACCCTACGCAACTGAGAGATGCAAGGTGCAGTCACACTTTTTTCCCAAAACGTATCAATTAAAGAATGCTGTTAGGGCTTGTTCTCTATTCTGAGCAGGGAACAAAGACGAGAAAGCTGGGGAACATTCTGGGAGTAGAGCTACAACCGCATATCCTCTTCCATTCTCTCCTAGGAGGGAATTGGGAAGCACAAATCATGGTATGTTTCATGCCTCTGCTTGTAGAGCAGGATCATGCTCATCATGAATGTATACTTTTCCCCTGGAGTTTTTAGTCATATACACAACGAGTTGCAGGCTGCAAACCATTTACTCAGAAAGAGCATTTTTACACTAAAATCTGAGAAATAAGACTGTGTGCCTGTTAGGGCAAGAAACACAGCCCAGATCCTTTCCAAATGAAGGGTTTCCTCACAGAAACTTAGTCTGAGCTTGACTCAGCTTAGGGATATTCCATCTTGGAGTGGCGCATCACGATATATCCATCCATTCATTCATATAGGCAAGTATTAGGCACAATGCATACTGCAGTCCAGGCCTAAATTCTTAAACTGATTCATTCAGGACATTGAGGTTCTCTTCTCCATGAAACTGCTATCAGGTAAATGCATTATATTCCCCAGTCTATGAGTTTCCAAAGGGGTGCATCACCATATTCAAACTACCTTCGACCCTAAGCAACTGAGAGATGAAAAGAGAGCCAACCAATTCCTTTCGAAAATGGACAAACCAAAGAATGCAGTGAGATTTTGTTCTATCTTCTGAACAGGTAGAAAATCTGAATAAGCTGTTAAAGCTTCCCTGGGCAGAGCTACAACAGCAAATCCCTTTCTAGTCACTCATAAGAGGGAACTGGGAAGCACCACTCAAAGTAGGTTTCAGGCCTCTGTTTGGAGAGCAAGATCACTCTCCTTGTGAATGTCCACTTCTGCACTGGAGTTGTCAGTCATATACACAACGAGCTGAACGCTGTTCCTTTGACCAGGGCTACAAAGCCCTTTATTCGCAAACAACATTTTAACAGCCAAAACAAAGAAACAAGGCCTGTATGCCTGTTATGCCTAGCAGCACACAACCCATATTCTTTCCAAATGAACAGTTTCCTCAATAAGACTTAGCCTGAACTTGACTCTGCTTGGGGACACCCCATCAAGATGTGGCACAATGCAATTTATGCATCCATTCATTCATATAGGCAAGAATCAGGCACAACTCATTCTGCAATCTAGGTCTTGATTCTTTGGAGAGTCATTCAGGACATTAAGGTTCTCTGCTCCCAGCTTCTATGATCAGGGAAACACATAAAAAGCACCTGGCTGTGTTTTTCCAATGGGGTATATCACCATATTCAAACTACCTTTGACCATAAGCAATTGAGCAATGCGACATTTCTCTCCAAAAGGGATAAACGAATGAATAGGGTTAGCTTTTGTTTTCTGTTCTGAATAGAAAGCAAATCTGACTAAGCCTGGGAAGATTCACTGGGCAGAGCTACAATGACAAATCTCCTTTCATTCACTCCTAGGAGGAACTAGGAAGCACCAGTTATGGTAAGTTTCAGGCCTCTGTTTATAGACCAGGATCATTCTTTTTGTGAATGTCCACTTCTCCGCTATATTTCTCAGTCATATACACAACGAGGTCCATGCTGTTACTTTGCAAAAGGGTTATAAAGCATGTATTCACACAGTCATTTAACAGCAATAAACCAAGAAAAAAGGCCCATACTTCTGTCATGCCTAGATGCACGCAGCCCACATTCTTTCCACACCAGTGGTTTGCCCACAAAGACTTAGACTGAGCTTGACTCTGCTTGGGGACACCCCACTGAGATATGGCACAATGCAATTTGTCCATCTGTTCACTCATGTAGGCAAGTATCAGCCACAAGTCATTCCACAATTCAGGCCTCAGTTGTTAAGCAGATTTCATTCAGGACACTGAGGTTCTCTGCTCCCTGGGGCTATTATCATGGAAATACATAACATGACCCAGACTCTGCCTTTCCAATGGGGTGCATCATCACAATCAAACTAACTTTGACCCTAAGCCACTGTGAGATGTAAAGTGCAGCTCTAAGTTTCTCTCCCAAATGGATAAACCAAAGAATGACATTAGGATTTGTTCTCTGCTCTGAACAGGAGGTAAAGCTGACTGAGCTGGGGAAGCTTCCCTGATACATCTACAACCACATATTCCCTTGCATTCACTCCTGGGAGGGAATTCGGAAGCACCACTTGTAGTAGGCTTCACACCTCTGTAGAGCACCCTCCTTGTGAATGTGCACTTCTCCACTGGAATTGTCAGTCTTATACACAATGTGTTGCAGGGTGTTGCACTGCACCCGGGCTGCAAAGAGGTTTATTTGCAAATAGCCTTTTAATAGCAAAAACCAAGATATAAGTCCTGTACACGTTATGCCTAGAAACACACACCTTAAAGTCTTCCCAAGTGAACTGTTTCCTCACTGAGACTTTGCCTGATGTTGACTGCTTTAGAACATTCCATAGTGATGTGTCACAATGCTATTTATCCATCTCCTCATTCATATAGGCAAGTATCAGGCAAAACTCATGCTGCAATCCAGGTCTCAATTCTTAAGCACATTCATTCAGGACATTGAGGTTCTCTGTTCCCTGGGACCATGATCAGGGAAACACATCACAAGCCCAATGTTGTGTCTTTCCAATGGGGTGCATCACCATATTCAAACTACCTTTGACCCTAAGCAACTGAGCAATTTCAATTTCAATTGCCTCTCAATTTCTTTCCAAAACATGTCAACCAAGAAATGCAGTTAGGGTTGTTCTATGTTGTGAACATGTAACAAAGCAGACTAAGCTGGGGAAGCTTCCCTTGGCAGAGATACAACTGCGTATCTCCTCATATTCACTCTTAAAAGAGAATTGGGGAGCACCATGTATGGTAGGTTTCAGGCTCTGTTTGTAGAACAGGATTCTTTTCCTTAAGAATGTCTACTTGTCCACAAGAGTTCTTAGTCAAACACAGAAAGAGTTACAGGCTGTTACATTGCACCAGGGCTGGAAAGGTGTTTATTAGCAAACAGCCTTTTAACAGCAAAAACTGAGAAATAAGGCCTATGCACCTGCTGTGCTTAGAAGCACACAGTCCAAAGTTTTTCCAAATGAATGTTTTCCACACTGAGACTTAGGTTGAGCTTGCCTCTGATTGGGGGCATTCCATCGTGATGTGGCACAATACAATTTCGCCATTCATAGATTCATATAGGAAAGTATCAGGCAAAACTCATAATGCAATCCAGGCCTCATTCCTTAAGAAGATTCATTCAGAACATTGAGGTTCTCTGCTCCTAGTTCTATGATCAGGGAAATACATAACAAGCCACAGGCTGTGTTTTTTCCAATGGGGTGCATCACCATATTCAAACTACATTTGACCCGAAGCAACTAAATGATGCAAAGTGCACCTCTAAGTTTCTCTTCAAAATGGATAAACCAAAGAATGTGGTTATTTTTTGTTTTCTGTTTTGAATGGGTATCAATCTGACTAAGCTGGGGAAACTTCCTTGTGCAGTGCTACAACCGTATATCCCCTTCTATTCACTCCTAGGGGGAAATTGGGAAGCACCACTAATGGTAAGTTTCATGCCTCTTTTTGTAGAGTAGGTTCATTTTTCTTGTGAATGTTCACTTCTCCACTGTAGTGCTTAGTCATATACACAAAAATTTGCATGCTGTTCCTTTGCACCAGGGCTAAAAGCCATTTATTCACAAACAGCATTTTTACAGCAAAATCTGAGAAATAAGGCCGTGCACCTGTTAGGGCTAGAAGCACACAGATCAAACTCTTTCCAAATGAGTGGTTTCCTCACTGAGACTTAGCCTGAGCTTGACTCAGCTTGGGGATATTCCATCATGATGTGGCACAATGCAGTTTATCCATCCACTCATTCATATAAAGTATTAGGCACAACGCATACTGCAGTCCAGGCCTAGATTCTTGAACTGGTTCATTTAAGACATTGAGGTTCTCTTCCCCTGGTACTACTGTCAGGTAAATACATTACGTGCCTCAGGCTATGATTTTCCACTGGGGTGCATCACCATATTCAACCCACCTTCGATACTAAGGAACTGAGAGATGAAAATTGAGCCAGTCAGTTTCTCTCCAAAATGGATAAACCAAAGAATGTGGCGACCTTTTGTTCTCTCTTCTGAACAGGTTGCAAATCTGAGTAAGTTGGGGAAGCTTCCCTGGGCAGAGCTACAACAGCAAATCCCTTTCCATTCACTCCTAGCAGGGAATTGGGAAGCACCACTCATGGTAGGTTTTAGGGCTCTATTTGGAGAGCAGGATCATTCTTCTTTAAATATACACTTGTCCACTACAGTTCTCAGTCATATGCACAACGAATTGCAGGCTGTTCCTTTGTACCAGGCCTGCATCGCAGTCTATGCGCAAACTTCATTTTAACAGTAAAAACTAAGAATTAAGGCCCGTGTGCCTTATATGCCTAGAAATGCACATCCCAGAATTTTCCCAAATGAACCATTTGCTCACTGAGACTTAGCCTGAGCTTACCTCTGCTTGGGGACATTCCATTGTGATGTGGCACAATGCTATTTATCCATCTATTCATCGCTTAAGGCAAGTGTCAGGTACAACTCATACTGCAAATCAGGCCTCAATTCTTAAGCAGGTTCATTCAGGACATTGAGGTTCTCTTCTGTGGCTATGATCAGGGATACACATAACAAGCTCCAGTTTGATTCTGTCCAATGGGATGCATCACCATATTCAAACAACCTATGACCCTAATCAACTGAGTGATGTGAAGTGTGTCTCTAAGTTTCTGTTCAAAATGGATAAATGAAAGAATACCATTAGGATTTTTTCCCTGTTCTGAACAAGTAACAAAGCTGAATAAGCTGGCTAAGCTTTCCTGGGAAGTGTTACAATCTTCTAATCTCTTCTATTCACTCCTAGGAAGGAATTGGCAATCACCAATTTTGGTAGGTTTCAGGCCTCTGTTTGTACAGCAGGCTCATTCTCCTTCTGAATGTATGCTCCTCCACTGGAGTACTTAGTGATATAAAGAAGTTGTAGGCTGTTCCTTTCAACCGTGCCTGTAGAGCCATGTATTAACAAAGAGCCTTTAATCAGCAAAAATTGGGAATTAAGACTTGTGCACCTGTTATGCCCTGAATCACACACCCCAACGTCTTTCTAAATGAACAGTTTGCACAATGAGACTTAGCCTTACCTTGACTCTGCATGGGGACATTCCTTCAGGATGGGGCACAATGCAATTTATTCATTCATTCAGTCATGCAGGAAAGCTTCAGGCACAACTCTTAACGCATTCAGGCCTCAATTCTTAAGCAGGTTCATTAAGGGCAGTGAGGTTCTCTGTTCCCTAGGGCTATGATCATGGAAACATGTAAAAACAAACTTGGCTGTGTCTTTCCAATTGGGTGCATCACCATAATCGTACTACCTTTCACCCTAAGCAACTGAAAGATGAAAACTGCACATCTGAGTTTCCCTCCAAAATGGATAAACCAAAGAATGCAACTAGGTTTTATTCTGTTCTCAACAGGTAGCTAAGCTGACTACCCTGGGTAAGCTTCCCTAGGCAGAGCTACAACTGCATATCCCCTTTGATTCACTCCTTAGAGGGAATTGGGAAGCACCAATTATGGTAGGCTTCAGGCCTCTTTTTGTGCAGCAGGATTATTCTGCTTTTGAATCTCCATTTCTCCACTGGAATTGTCAGTCATATACACAAAGAGTTGCAGGCTGTTTCTTTGCACCAGGGCTGCAAACCCATTTACTCGCAAACATTCTTTCAACAGCAGAAACCAAGAAATAAGGCCTGTACATTAGTTATGACTAGAAGCACACAACCCAAAATCTTTCCAAATGAATGGTTTTCTCACTGAGACTTTGCCTGAGATTGACTCTGCTTGGGGACATTCAATCATAATGTGGCACAATGAAATTTATTCATGCATTAATTCATATAGACAAGTATCAGGCACAATTCATACTTTAATCTGGACCCCAACACTTAAGAAGGTTCGTTCAGGACATTGAGGATTTCTGCTTCCTGGGGCTATGATCAGGGAAACACATAACAAGCCTCAGGCTGTGTCTTTCTAATAGAGTGCATCACCATATTCAAACCACCTTTGACCCAAAGCAACTGAGCAATGCAAAGTATGTCTTTCTGTTGCTCTCCAAAATGGATAACTAAGAGAATACCATTAGCTTTTGTTCACTGTTCTGAACAGGTAACAAAGTTGACTAACCTGGGGAAGTTTCCCTGGGCAGTATTACAACCGTATGCACCCTTCTAAGCACTCCTAGGAGGAAACTGGGAAGCACCACTTATGGTAGGTTTCAGGCCTCTGTTTGTAGAGCAGGATCATTCTCCTTGTGAATGTATACTTCCTAACTGGTGTTCTCAGTCATATACACTTGGAGTTGCAGGCTGTTCCTTTGCATCCTAGCTGCAAAGCCGTCTATTCACAGACAGTCTTTTACTATCAAAAACTGAAAAATAAGGCCTGTGTGCATTTTATACCTTAAAGCACACACTCCAAAATCTTTCCAAATGACTGCTGTGCTTTCCGAGACTTACCCTGATCTTCATGCTGCTTGGGGACATTCCATCATGTAGTAGCACAATGCAATTTATCTCTCTATTCATTCTTATAGGCAAGTATCAGGCACAACTGATACTACAATCCAGGCCTCAATTCTTAAGGACATTCATTCAGGACATTGAGGTTCTCTTCACCCCGGGGCTGTGATCAGGGAAATACATAACGTGCTCCAGGCAGTATCTTTCATTGTGGTTCATAACCATATTCAAACTACCTTTGACCCTGAGCAACTGAAAGATGGAAAGTTTGCCTCTCAGTTTCTCTCCAAAATGGATAAACCAAATTGTGCAGTAAGGTTTTGTTCTCTGTTCTGAACAGGTAGCAAATCTGACTAAGTTGGTTAAGCTTCCCTGGGCAGAGCTACATCCACATATCCCCTTCCATTCATTCTTATGAAGGAATTGGGAAGCATAAATTATCGTAGGTCTCAGGCCTCTGTTTGTAGAGCAGCATCATTCTCCTTGTGAGTGTCCACTTCTGCACTGGAATTCTTAGTCATATACACAACATGTTGCAGGCTGTACCTTTGCACTAGGGCTGCAAAGCCTTTTATTCGTAAACAGACTTTTAACAGCAGAAACCTAGATATAAGCCCTGTGTGCCTCTTATGCCTAGAGGCACACAACCAAAAGTCTTTCCAAATGAACAGTATGCTCCCTGAAACTTCGTCTGAGCTTGACTCTGCTTGGGGACATTCCGTCGTGATGTGACACAATGCATTTTATCTATCCATTCATTCTCATAGGAAAGTATCAGATACAATTCATACTGCAATAAAGGCCTCAATTCTTAGGCAGATTCATTCAAGACATTGAGTTTCTCTGTTCCCTTGGGCTATTACCAGGGAAATACATAACAACCTCCAGGCTGTGTCTTTCCAATGGTGTGCATCAACATATTCAAACTACCTTTGACGGTGAGCAACTGAGAGTTGCAAAGTGTGTCTCTCAGTTTCTCTCCAAAATGGATAAACAACAGAATGCAATTAGGTTTTGTTCTTTTTTCTGAACAGGTAGCAAAGCTCAATAAGCTGGGAAAGCTTCCTTTGGCATAGTTGCAACCATACATTCTCTTCCATTCACTCCTACGAGGGAATTGGGAAGCCTCAATTATGGGAGGTTTCAGGCCTATGATTGTAAAGCAGGATCTTTCTCCTTGAGATTGTCCACTTTTCAACTGGAGTACTCAGTCCTATGCACTACAAGTTGCAGGCTCTTCCTTTGCACCAAGGTTGCAAATCCATTTATTCACAAATAGTCTTTTTATAACAAAATTTGAGACATAAGGTCTGTTCTGTTATGCCTAGAAGCACACACGCTCAAAGTCTTCCTAAATGAACTGTTTGCTCACTGAGACTTAGCCTGAGCTTCACCCTGTTTGTGAATGTTCCATCTAGATGTGGCACAATGCCATTTATACATCTATTCACTCAAATAGGTAATTATCAGGCACAATTCATACTGCAATGCAGGCCTCAATTCTTCAGCAGATTCATTCAGGACATTGAGGTGCTCTTCTCCCTGGGGCTATGATCAGAAAAATACATAACAAGTCTGAAGCTGTTTCTTTCCATTGGGGTGCATAACAACATTCAAACTAACACTTACCCTGTGGAACTCACAGATTGAAAGTGCACCTCTCATTTTCTCTCCAAAATGGATAAACCAAAGAATGTGGTTAGGTTTTGTTCTCACTTCTGAACAGATAGAAAAGCTGAATAACCTGCTGAATATTCTCTGGGCAGTGCTATAACCATGCATCCCATTCTATTCACTCCTAGTAAAGAATTGAGAAGGAACATTTATTGTAGGTTTCAGGCCTCTGTTTGTCAAGCAGGATCATTCTCCTTGTGAATGGGCACTTCTCCACTGGAGTTCTCAGTCATATACACAATGAGTTACAGCCTGTTCCTTTGCACCAGGGCTGCAAAGAGGTGTATTCACAAACAGCTACTGATAAATAAAGCCTGTGCGCTGGTTATGTTTAGAAGCACACACCTGGTATTCTTCCCAAATGAACGATTTTCTCACTGAGGCTGAACCTGAGCTTGACTCTCCTTGGGGATATTCCATCATGATGTGGCACAACGCTATTTTTCCATCCATTCATTCATATAGGCAAGTGTCAGGAACAACTCATACTGCAATCCAGGATTCAATTCCTAAGCAGATTCATTCAAGACCTTCAGGTTCTCTTCTCCCTGGCACTATGAGGAGAGAAAAACATAACATTGCCCTGACTGAGTCTTTCTAATGGAGTGCATCACCATATTCAAACTACCTTTGACCCTGAGCAAGTGAGAGATGGAAAGTGCGCCTCTCATTTTCTCTCCAATATGGATAAACCAAAGAATTCAGTTAGGCTATGTTCTCAGTTCTGAACAGGTTGGAAACCTGACTAAGCTGGTTAGCCTTCCCTGGGCAGAACTATAACTACATATCTCCTTCTGTTCAGACTTAGGAGGGAATTGGGAAGCACCACTTATGGTAGGTTTGAGGCCTCTGTTTGTAGAGCAAGATCTTTCTCCACTGGAGTTCTTAATCACATACACAATGAGTTGCAGGCTGTTCATTTGCAGCAGGGTTGCAAAGCCGTTTATATGCAAACAGCCGTTTAATAGTCAAAACTGAGATATAAGGCCTGTGTACTTCTGATCCCTAGAAACACACCCCACAAACTCAACCCAAATGAAAGGTTTTCTCACAGGGACTTAGCCTGAGCTGGACCTACTTGGGGACATTCCCTAGTGATGTGGCACAATGCAATTTATCCAACTATTCTTTTATATATTCATGTATCAGGCACAACTCAGTGCAATGCAGGCCTCACTTCTTAAGCAAATTCATTCAGGACAATGAGGTTCCCTTTCCCTTGTGACTATTATCAGAGAAATATATAACAAGTCCCAGGATGTGTCTTTCCATTGGGATTAATAGCCATATTCAAATTACCTATGACTCTGAGCAACTGAGACATTGAAAGTGTGCCTCTCATTTTCTCTCCATTGTGGATAAACCAAACAATGTGGTTAGGTTTCCTTCTCACTTCTGACCAGATAAAACCTGACTAACCTGGGGAAACTTCCCTGGGCAGTGCTACTTTTATATCCCCTTCTATTCACTCCAAGGTGGGAATTACGAACCACCACTTCTGGTAGGTTTCATGCCTCTGTTTGTAGAGCAGGATCATTCTTCTGAAAGTACACTTCTTCACTGGAGTTCTTAGTCATATATATGGTGACTTGCAGGCTGGTCTTTGTACCAAGGCTGAAAAGCTGTTTATTTGCAAACAGCCTTTTAACAGGAAAAGCCGAGAAATAAGACTGGTGCACATGTTAGGCCTACAAGAACACAGCCAGAAGTTCTCAGAATTAATGGTTTCCACACTGAGACTCAGCCTTAACTTTACTCTGCTTGGGGATATTCCATCATGATGTGGCACAATACAACTTATCCATCCATTCATTCATATACGCCAGTGTCAGGCACAAATGATATTGCAATTCAGGCTTCAATTCTTAAGCAGATTCATTCAGGACAAGGAGGTTCTCTTCTTCCTGGGGCTATTATCAGGAAAATACATAACATGCCCCAGGTTGTGTCTTTCCAAAGTGGTGCTTCACAGTATTCAAACTACCTTTGACCCTGAGCAACTGAGAGATGTGAGATATGCCTCTTAGTATTTCCCCAAAATGGATAAACCAAAGAATATAGTTAAGGATTTATTCTCTGTTCTGAACAGGCAGTAAATCTGAGTAAGGTGGGGAAGATTCCCTCGGCAGACCTACAATCGCATATCCCCTTCCATTCACTCCTAGGAGGGAACTGGGAAGCACCATTTATGGTAGGTTTCAGGACTCTGTTTTTAGAGCCTGATCATTCTCTTTGTGAATGTACACTTCTCCACTGGAGTTCTTTTTCATATATACAATGAGTTTCAGGCTATTCCTTTGCAACTGGGCTGTAAAGCCATTTATACACAAACAGCCTTTTAACAGCAAAAACCAAGTATTGAGGCCTGTGTGCCTTTTAGAGCTAGAAGCACACACCCCAAAGTCTTTCCAAATGAATGATTTCCTCACTGAGACTCAATCGTGATTTGGCAAAATTCAATTTATCCTTCCATTGAGGCATATAGGCAAGTATCAGGAAAAAGTCACATTGCCAACCAGGTTGAAATTCTTACATACATTCATTGACATCTTGAGGTTCTCTTTTCCCTGGGGATAATATCAGGCAACCACAAAAAAACACTCCTGGCTATGTCTTTCCAATGGGGTGCATCACCATATTAAAACTACCTTCGAAGCTTCGCAGCTGAAAAATGGAATGTGCACCTTTCAGTTTCTCTAAAATAGATTTTAAAAAAGAATGCAGTTAGGTTTTGCTCTGCCTTCTGAACATGCAGCAAAGCTAACTAAGCTGGGGAAGCATCCCTGGGCAGCTCTACAAAAGTACATCCCCTTCCATTCACTCTTGGGAGGAAATTGAGAGACACCACTTATGGTAGGTTTTTAGGCCTCTGTTTGGACAGCAGGATCATTCTTCTTGTGAGTGTCCACTTCTGCCCTGGAGTTCTTAGTCACATACACAATGAGTTGCAGGCTATTCCTTTGCACCACGGCTGCAAAGCCATTTATTTGTCAACAGGTTTTAACAGCAAAAATCAAAAAATAAGACCTGTGCCTGTTATGCCTAGAAGCACACACCCCAGAGTCATCCCAAAGGAATGATTTACTCACTGAGACTTAACCTGAGCCTGACTCTACTTGGGGACTGTCTTGGTTGCTTTTCCCTCGTTGCTGAGACAAAACTCCTGACACCCAAAATTAGGGAAGGAAAGGTTTATTTAGCTTACAGTTTTTGGAGGTTTCAGTCCACAATCAGCTGGCTCCAAGGCAGGGTGGCATGGCACAGGAACAACACTTCAAGGCAGCAGCCAAACAAAAGCAGCCAGAGTAAAACCGGGCAAAAGCAAGCTTTTTCTCCTCCCTTATATAGTATACAGGACACCACCACCACCCCCAGGGTGGGTGTAGCATTCACAAACATCCTTGCCTTCCTTTGCACAGGATGAGGATGTTTACAAAGTAAGATCCCTGGCTCCCTGCTGAGTCTCTCAGTTAAACTTCTGACCTTCTCAAATTGACACAATGACCTGATAACTGCTTGTGCTCTACACGCCAGGATGTAGAGCTGCTGCCTTACTTAATTAAGCTGCTAGACTTCTCAAGTTGACACAATGTATAAACCCTAACAGGGACATAACTATCATGATGTGGCACAATGCAATTTATCCATGCATTCATTCATATACGCAAGTATAGGCACAATGCATACTGCAATCCAGGCCTTAATTCTTAAGCAGATTCATATAGGACATTGAGGTTCTCTGCTCCCCTGGGCTATGATCAGGGAAATGCATAACAAGATCTAGACTGTGTCTTTCTAATGGGGTGCATCACCTTATTCAACCTACCTTTGACCCTGAACAACTGAGAGATGCAAAGTGCACATCTCTGTTTCTCTCAAAACTGGATAAATCAAAAAACGTGGTTAAGTTTTGTTGTCTGTACTGACTAGGTAGCAAAGAAGATTTAGTTGGGGAATCTTCCCTTTTATAATTAGAACCACATATCCCCTTCCATTCACTGCTAGGAGGAAATTGGTAAGCACGATTCATGGTAGGTTTCAGGCCTTTGTGTGTAGAGCAGGTGAATCCTGCATTTGAATGTCCACTTCTACACTGGACTTCTCAGTCATATATGCAATGAGTTGCAGGCTGTTTCTTTGCATGAGGGCTGCAAAGGCATTGATTTGCAAACAGCCTTTTAACATCAAAAACTGAGAATTAAGGATTGTGCATCTGTTATGCCTAGAAACACAGAGCCCAAAGTCTTTATAAGTGAATGGTTTGCTCACTGAGACTTAGCTTGAGCTAGAATCTTCTTGGAGACATTCCATCATGATGTGGCACAATGCAATTTATCCATCCATTGATTCATATAGGCAAGTATTAAGCACAACTCATACTGCAATCCAAGCTTCCATTCTTAAACAGATCCACTCAGGACATTGAGGTTCTCTTCTCCCAAGGGCTATTATCAGGGAAATACATAACATGCCCAACTTGTGTCTTTCCAAATGGGTGCATCACCATAAACGTACTACCTTTGACCCTGAGCAACTGGGAGATGTAAAGTGCTCCTCTCAGTTTCTCACCAAAGTGGATACACAAAAAAATGCAGTTAGGATTCCTTAGCTATTCTGAACAGGCAGCAAAGCTGCCTAAGCTGGGGAAGATTTCCTGGGCAGAGCTACAATCACATATACCCTTCCATTTACTCCTAGGATGGAACTGGGAAGCACCACTTATGTTTGGTTTCAGGCCTCTGCTTCTGGAGCAGAATCATTCTCCTTTTGAATGTCCATTTCTCCACTGGAGTACTTCTTAAGTATGTGCACAACAAGATGCAGGCTCTTCCTTTGAAGCAGGGCTGCAAAGCCTCTTATTCGCAAACAGCCTTTTCACAGCAAAAACAGACAAATAAGGCCTCTACCACTATCATGCCTAGAAGCACACACCCCAAAGTCATTTCAAGTGAAGGGCTTGACCACAGAGTTAGCCTGACCTTCACTTTGCTTGGAGACATTCCATCGTGATGTGGGAAAATGCAACTTCTCCATACATTCATTCATATAAACAAGTATCAGGTACAATGCATGCTGCAATCCAGGCCTCAATTCTTGTTTTAAAATTTTTATTTTAAACATAGTAAAATCCAACAAAATCTAACAGAACAAAGTCAATCAAAACAAAGCAATAGAACTGATACAGAACTTCAAAGCAAGCTACTAGGAAAACAATAGCTACTATACTATATCTTGTTATCATCACAAGAGTTGACCATTCCATCAGGTAGAGTAAAATCAAACCAAAAACAAAACAGAATAAAACCATTCAGATAGAATATGAAATAAAGCAAAAAAAAAATTAATGAGAATAAAGCAAAACAATGAGAACAATATTGGGCCTCAAAGACAAGACAGAAGGGAATCCTCCATATTTGCTGCATTGCATCCTGTCACCCTCCCAAGAGACTCTCAAACTGCTGGCCCCAGGCCTGCAAAATCAACCGAACAATACAAGCATTTAGTTGCTTTATGAACCTTATTTGCTATCAACTTAGCCAATCCTTTGAATCAGCAGGTTGCTTGCGACGGGGGGGTGGGG
>RJWM01022468.1:0-33606 GCA_004363535.1 Dasyprocta punctata | reverse complement strand
CCCACAGCAGACTAGAATTCAGGAAACCCAAACTTTCTTTTATACTACATTTGAATAAAAAACAAACTTTCATTCAGTCTGTTATTTTCTGCCCCCAAGAAGCCTGAGTCTGCCATCTGGTCTTCTTGATAATAGAAATTATGTGCATTGGTGGCCATGAGAGCAGGTAGAAATTTACTCTATTTATAGATTTGACTTGAAATAAGGTTTATTTAGCAAGATGGGCATGAGCTTTTTAAAGTACTGAAATAGATAAGTAACAGTTTTATGAGAATTTTCTGTTGCAAGCTTCTTCCACAAATTCACTTGTTTTCTTTCATCTTTCTCTCCCTCTACATGTGTCATTTCCCATCTCAGTCATCCTTCCAAGAAACAGCAAATTGGAGCAGGATAAAGATTCCTGCCCGGGAGTCAGGATTCCTGGGTCCAAATCACATCTGTGCCACTGGCCAATTCTGGTTTAGTTTCTACCATTAGCAAAATGAGGGTTTGGAATACAGGAAAAAATATCATTTTTCTTTGATGACTACTATGCAATTATGTTACTTAGCATACTCTTTTTAACTGAAAATTAAGGCAAGTCAAAGGGTTCACAAACTGCATATGAGCGCTGTATGTGATCCAAGCATGACCAAACAACACGTATTGCTTTATTCACACACACACACACACACACACACACACACACACACACACACAATTTTTTGGTGTACTATTCAGCTTCTGTTCACTATGAAAAAAGGCTTGGGAAAAATCAGCTTGAAGGAGGAAAGCTTTATTGTGGCTCCTACTTTCAGAAATTTCAGTCTCTGGGCACCTGACTTTTAGGCTCTTGTCAAAGCAAGAGACATCTTGGCAAGTGACACCAGAGAAGCAAGAAGAGGTAGAGGAAAGCTACTCATCACAAGGCAGCCTGGAGCAAAGAAGGAAAGAGCCAGAGAAGAAAGTCTGGGGACAAGTGATCCCCTTCAGGTACACCCATGGTCTACTCCTTCCCCTCCACCTGGTCTTCCAACAGCCCATTCTGCTAAGGAATTCATCTATGGGTTCATCCATTCCTTTAGTGAGAGCGCTTCTTCCCGCAGTCCACCAACTGGCAGCTATCATTCCCAAAGTTCTTGTATAAGGAGTCCCTGTGGTTTTGTGATGAAATGTTAGCAAAAGGAAACCTGAACAGCTCAAACTGCATCATAAACTAGTAGCAAAATAATTAAGAAGTAACTGATTGTTCCAAGCCTGCTAGTTAGACACTGGGGAGTTGGTGTTGGAAAGTAGAAAACGGTTGGATACCAGGGCTGAAAGAATTGTGAGCGACAAAATTCTAAATTCCCAGGAATGAGCTGGGTGTGGTGGCACATGCCTTTAATCCCAGCATTGGAGAGGCTGAGAGGTAGATGGAACATCATGAGTTCAAGGCCGGCTTGGGCTACAATGCGAGCGCAAGGCCATTCAGAGCTACATAGTGCACCCTGCCTCAAAAAGCTAGGGCTGGGAATTTGGCTCAGTGGCTTAAGCGCCTGTCTGTCAGGTGTGAGGCCATGAGTTTGATCTCCGGTGCTGTCAAAAAATAAATAAATAAATAAAAAATAAATAAGTAAATTCCCACGGGCCAACTGGGCCATCTTCTTCTGGGTTAAGTGGATTAGAATCATTAGTGTTTCCTCATATTTTAATATTCTTTTCCTGGTTCTTCTTGGAAAAGCAGTATTTTCCAAAGAATATTCCATGAGATAGCACATGATGCTCTAAAAATAAACAAAAGTAGGTGAGAAGAGGTCTTACAGTTACTCAGAATATATTAAATTAATCAGAAATACGCTTGAATGGAAATCTTCCCAGGGTACATAATACATTAACATGCAATTTGCTCTATGAATTTTATAAGGAGATAGCTTCATTTCTTCTCAGCAAGGTATGCTGTCATCTCCTCAGATTATCTAGAAATATATTAGGGTAATTGTTAGTATCCTGATGGCTGATACCAGCATTGATAGGCCAAGCAGTATAGATGTTAAATGCCGCACAATACTTGGGACAATTCCACAAAACACAGAATTGCTGGCTCTCAAGTCTGTGACTTCCATAGAGGACAGTACTAACTACAACATTCCCTAAAGAATTTGACCACACAGCCTCTAAATTAGAGTGGGACTTGTGGGACTAGTATTCCTTACATCCATTTTGGGAAGGTAATGTTAAGATGTATACGTAAAGATTTAGGTTGTGCCACTAACCAGCACTCCCCACCTACGTTTCTTTTTTTAACTGGAACATGATGAAGACTAAAATTATTTCAATCCCTTCAATCAAAACAAAGTAGAAGACAGGACGTGAGATGGGAAATCATAGGCAGGAAACCCGCCCTGTATTTTCTGAGTCAGAAAGTCAACTTTAACTCTTTGTGGCACTTATAGCTTATGCTTTTTCATCATATATTTAGATGCTTATAATCAAAGCTCTTCCAGATAACAGAAAAAAAAATTGCTGAAGGGGCCACTGTCTATCCACAGGGGCTGAGGTCAGGACTTTGGTCAACAGAAGATAAGAAGTTGAGAATACATTGAAGAAAAAAAAACAAAAAACAAAAAAAACCCTGAGCCTTCTCTTTGCCCATGCAATCAGCTTTGGCACTTTCCCCTTCCACACAGAAAGATGTGTCCTCACTGCTTTTTACAAGGACCTCAAAGTGTCTGGGGGACAGACCTCCTCCGCATATGAACCACTGTTTGGATGTAGTTCATCATTTGAATCTTTCACTAACTATAGAAAGGATTTTCTGGGGAGCAGAAGGGAGATAGACAAGGTGTTGGATGAACATATTCTTTGCACTCCTTCTTCAAATCATAGCAATTGCCTTCTTTACAAAACCACTTTTCGTGGTCATCTTGGACAAACCACTATCACTTGAGTGTCAGTTACCCTGTCTCTAAAATAGGATTACTAAATATATCCACCTAAGTAGTTTGCAAATGAAATGAGATTATACAGCTAAATGCTCAGTTAAAAAAAGTCTTTTATTCTGTCATTAATCTTCATGAATGAAGCCTTAAGTTTCTTAATAAGTAAGACTCAAAACTCTAGCTGTGCAAATCTCAGTAAACTAGTAATATACTGGGTTTGAATTCAGAATGATAGTATCTCTTGTCAGATTTTACAAGGGTATTAGACTAAGAAGTACTATCTTGCAACAAAACAAAAGAAATCCCAGATCTTCAAATACCTGTCCTCAGAAGCAATATCCCAAAGGTGAATTTGCCCTAGAAGTCCAGCTCGCCTTGTGCTTGAAGTGGGATGGAGAGAGGGCATCTTACCAGGTTCCCACAAGAATCTGGACCTTGTGCTCCACTTCTCATACTACTTCCTGCTGAAGACTTTGACTCACAAAAGTAAAAGTTATCTTCTGCTCACTTCAACACAGTGGGGAAGAAGTTTATTTTCTTACCTGCATTTTTAGCAGGGGAAAGAGAATTAGGATCCTCTCCTTCAGAACACACTACCTATCTCTTCCCCTCAGAGGTTCTGTTGCTTTTCCAGGGTGTTATGATGAGTAAGAGCTTGGACATTTATAGCTCACCCTATTTCTTCAACTGTTAGGATGATTATAATCAAAGATCTTCCAGATCACTGAAAAAATTGTATTCACAAGCCCAAGAGCCATGCACCTTTTATTTTCTCCCGTCAGCTTGACTCTAAGGAAGACCAACCCCTCTCCCCACTTTTCACATCCACTGGCCTCTCTTGCCAAACACTAGCCTTCTATCCATTTTTCTCAGTTGCTGTCTCATCACATCCAAAGTCTGCTATCTCCTCCTTTTCTTGCGAGAAACAGGATTTCCTCCTTAAACATTTCCAGGAAATGAGGAGAAACCCTGAAATTCCTGTTAACAGCAAAGAAAATCTAATCAATTCTCTATTTTAAGGTCATTTGAATATCCATATTCTGGCATTGTGGTAAATGTGAGTACTTGCAGAACTATAAAATCCTAACCAAACTCTTCACCTTACTAAAACTAACCTACTCTCTGATCTTAGTTTCTGTATTCTTTGGTAGGGTTACTATCAAGTAACTACATCACTCCATTTAATCTTGACTCTCTTCTTGTATTCCTTCTTAAACTTATGCTTTCCCAGTCTTCAGAGACATGAATACAGAACATCAGTATATTCAAGGATAAACCAGTGACCCGCACAGTCCCCTTCTGTGGAAAGGGAATACTTACCATGTCATTATGAAACTTTAAACAGTAAACTTTATGTGGACTATTTAGCATAGCCCGTGAAACATAAGGGCACAATAAATGCTTGCTACTAATATACTTTTATGACAACATTAGCTCTAGGTAGTAGCCATATGGTTCTTCCCTTATAGTGAAGAATGTAGCATCTAAAGAGCAACCCTCTTCCAGAGACACTTAACATCATTAGGAGTAAAATATATTATTTAATTCCTTTACTTTGGTTCCGACAAATACAAGTTTAAAATAAAATTGACACAGAGAATCTCTTCCATTCACTTGAAAGGAGACTATTGCTGGGCTCCAGGGAAGAAAAAAAAAGGGAAAGGGAAACATACTGAAATCTAGAGTTTCTAATGTCATGAGAAAATGAGTAATTTAAATGGCTGCCAAATGAAGTTTGCTTTCCATTTTTCTGGCTTCTCATTTATATTCTTTAAAATTCCAAATGGATGTATTGTTTATAAAGCTTGCTTCTTTGGTGTCTCTTGCCAAGAGTGTAACTTCTGGTCATGTCACTAATTCAGGAACTAATTACCAAGTACTAACTTATATGTCCCTGTTTTTCCAGTTGTTATAGGTTCAAAACCAGCACAGGAAACTAAGCAGCCAATTGTGAATTTAGAAGAGTCTTTTATTAGCTGAGCCTAGTGGCTGGACTGTGTGCTCCGCGTAGGGAGATGGCAGAACAGCCCAGACCCCTTATAGCAGGCGGAATTTAAAACAAAAAACCACATCCTGATTAGTACATTCACCTGTTACTCTTGGCTAGAACAAGGAGTTCAATCTGTAACTGACTGTGAATACAAAGAACTTGGTTTAGCAAATACATTGTTTTTTTTTTTTTTTTAACATACATATGTTCTTTCAGGGGCAAACTGACCTCATTATACTTCCTCTTAATCATTTCCCCACCCTGGGGTGATCTGGAGCTTAGCTTTATGGAATTTTCCTATGTGAATTATCACACAGTGACCCTGTTTCAGTGGAATTACTCTGAACTATAAAGTTCCTATCTCCTGAGACAATTCCAATGAATGTATTTTTTACTAAAAACTAGCCTCAAACAACTATACCCTCAAGCTCAATAAGTCAAATCCACTGAAGTGAGACTGCTTTGAGTGTGGTTAAACACATTCATATTCTTAAGGAGCTGTCTATGTGTAAATACTACAGAAAGAGCTACATAAAGAACTACATAAATTTTAACTGTATTATTAAATGGTTATTGCCAATACAAATAACAATAAATATGAAACATATCTCCAATCATGCAGCTATAGCTGGAATATCACAACACAAAACTTCAAAAGAAACATGATGAATTTAAGAAGTTCCTAAAGTAAAATCTAGACTCTATCAATTTAATATTATGGGAGAAAAGTGGGAAGGCCTCCAGATGGGGTTACTCAGAGCATTCAAATCAGTTATGATTTTTTGAAAACAACTATGTAAAAGACAGGTTTTTTTTTTTTTTTTTTTTTTTTTTTTTGCAGCACTGGGGATTGAACTCACAACCTCACACCTGCCAGGGCAGGCGCTTAAGGCACTGAGCCAAACTCCCAGCCCCGGTTTTTTGAGGCAGGGTTGCACTATGTAGCTCAGGTCGGCCTTGCACTCGCGTTGTAGCCCAAGCCGGCCTCGAACTCACAACGCTCCTCCTACCTCAGCCTCCTGAGTGCTGGGATTAAAGGCGTGCGCCACCACGCCCGGCTTAAAAGACAGGTATTACAAGAAAAAAAATTGCTGCTCCAGGCAGGACAGTCAGACAGAAGTTGATTTTGTTCCAATAGTGTTATTAGGGATAGGAAAGAGAACAGAGACTAAGTCTGCATTCTCAGTCCCAGTGAGGAAAAGACAGAGGCGAGGGGCCGGGAAGGCCTAGGGTGGAGGAGATCTTAAGGCATCAGTCATTGGTCTGCTAATTACTTACTTAAAGGAAGTGTGAACTTTCCCCCATCCCCATGATAGGAGGTAGTTTCACAGCTTGGAGCAGGACACCTGGTGGAGGCAGACTCCTGCCCTTCCGCAGTCCCTGGGAGAGGAGGACTCTGCCTCTCTTGATAATGGCATACTAGAGAGAGGATCTCCTAGTGCTTCAGAAGGACCCTGTCTGGGTCGTAAAACTAGCAGGAGTGATTTAAGATTACAGATTTCCTTAGGCAAATCAAAAAAAAATTTTTTTTTTAAAACAAAGGGCTTAAGGAATGAAGTCAGTCTATTTAAATGTTAGTCTGTGGCAAGGAAGGATATGAACAAAACAAATTTAGAGCTGCTATGTACATGCCCAGCTCCCCATGATGAGCGTGGTCCCTGTATACTGCAAACATGAACTAATACAAATAAAAGGTAGTCCGGCTGAAAGGAGATCAAGGCCATTTCGCTCAAGGCTTTCTGTGGATACATCAGCCTCTGGGAGGGCCCGTGGGAACTGTCTGAAAGGCTAAGCCCAGATAGAAAGGAAAAGACAGCTCATGTAGTGGAAAAGCTTCTAAGGAGCTGTCCTAGAACCTGAGTAGCATCCTGCCCTTAGATTGAAAATGTGGAAACACATTTTCCAGACTGTGGAAATTGGACCCACATTGTCTCAGGAAGAAAACTTAGAATCTAACTGGCTCACATTCTCTGTGAGAGATTCTGCTTCCTGAAAAGCAAACTGGATCTTCACCAGGTGAGTGAAAATCAGCTAAAATCTATTCTGAACTACCACTGCACTGTGTGCCCAGACCTGAAGTGGAAACCAAATCTTAGGAAAAACAAGATCCGTGAAGTTCTACCAAGCGGAGTAAGCAGAATCACAGAACCATGAAAAGGAGGCTGTGCTTGAGATTCATTTTAAATAATCAGTGCTTAAATCTGAGTCCCAAATTTATCTCTAAGGGAGGGACACACCACACAACCAATGATGATTGAGTTATCTAAATTTTACCCTCCTACCAAGTTTAAATTTTATTGGATAAATACAATCCCTCTTTTTTTCGCTCTCTCTCTTCGTATGTGTATATATATATATATATATATATATACACACACACACACATATATATACAAGTATACACATATATGCATATAATTAAGTGTAAATTCATAACATACATAGTATAGTTTTCTCTAAATATATGTTCTGAATAGCAAATTTAAATATTTATAAGATAAATATATAATGTCAAACACTGTAAATTCTAAGACAAAAAAATAAAATAAAGTAAGGGAGAAGAGAATGGTGGAGCCAGAATTCCAAAGGTCCTGGGTCCCAGGTCTCCCTTCCTGTGGAAATTTCTAAACCACCTTCCCCCTGGTCCCTTGGGGACCCCTGGAATGAATTTGTCCTCCAGTCAATTTTCCATCTTTGAGAAATGTATGTTTGCCATGATAATAGAAGGTGTGCTAAACTTAAGAACATTGTTGTTAAGAGGACTTTTAAATGATCAATAGTCTTTTTGCTTTGTCCATAAAATTTTAGTTCCTAAAATAGACTTGAGGCTTAAGTGCTTTTCTAGTAATTTATAACATATACTTGGTGGCTCTGCTTTGAATGCTGCTTGTTTTCTTTGGTGCTAATTCTTAAAGCTGAGGGAAAGTCGTGACTTGGGGTTATTTAGAGGTTTTCCTTTTAAACTATACAAGCAACGATACTTACCTTGCCTTTGCATGTATTGAATATATTGTACTTTACAATTTGAAACTTCTTTTTTAAGACTTTTAGTTCATTTAGACCTTACAACTCTTGAGAAATTATTGTCTTTACAAAAGAAATAAATGGAGCACAACCTCATACGTAGCAAATATCAGGGCCACTAACCAAAAAACAAAAGAAATAATTTAGGGTGCTGACTTTGAGAAACCTCCAGTGAACAGAGCTCTCTTTCAATTTAGAAATGTGTTGAGAGGAGCTGAGGTTTTGGTCCCTCTCCTCAGCAAACGGTTTGTGGTGTTGCTTTCGTGGTCTTTGTAATGACAGCTTCAGTTCTGCTTGTGTGGTGCATTCCACGGTGACACGCCTGAAATCAAAGTTGTCTATTTGAGGAGAAACTCAAATTTCATGGTCTGCTTGCATGAAGTTAAGACTACATGAGAAAATGTCTTTAAGATATTTTCCCAATCTATTGTTTTACAGGGTGCTTTGTAGAACTTTCTGATTTTGTAGAGCTTTCTGACTTGGTTAATCTTGTCACCCTTCTCAGATTGAGAGACATCTAAGAAACTAATAAAATACTCTTCTGTGTGTCTGCCAGGATGTCTTCAGAAATGATTGGCACATGGGGCAGCGAATGATGGAGGAGACGGTCCTGAACTGGGTGGCACCATCCAACAGGGTAGGAGAGACGCTGAGCACATCCTCCTGCCGGGAGGTTTCCACCTTGTAGTCAGCTAACGTTGGGCTGAAAACTCTACAACTGTAAATCAAAACAAACCTTTCCTTCTTTAATTCATTTGGGAAAAAAATAAACTGAAAAACCTGAATGATACACCATTTCCTACCATAAATCTGCTTACCAACATCTGCGCATTTTTTTTTTTTTTGGTAAATTTATGAGAAAATCTGTTTGCCTTCCCTAGACACACAAGCACGGATAACTCTGGGGACTCAGAAGTGACCCATTTGAGTCCACCCACTAGTCCTGAACCAGGGAAGAGTGTGGGAGACAATTTGAGTGGCTCCCCTTGAATGCAGGACAACTGCTGCAACTCTGATTATATCCAGACTTATTTCCTTCCGTTGATATACATAGAGTTGAGTGTGGTAATTCCTTCTCTCTTCAATTGGCTCTAAGCATTGCAAATAAGGCTAGCGGAGGTACTGGTGTGTAATCTCTAAAGCCATCAGACAGTGTCCTGTTTCCTCCCATAGTGGTGCACCTTTCAACGCCTCCTCCCTGCACCCAGAAGCCCCTGCCCCTTTGCTCGAGTTATAGGCGGGCACCACCACGTCTGGCTCACCTTAGTTTTTTTGATTATGCTTTTATTCATTGTTTGTACTCAAATATGCACATGGCAGTGTCTCCAAAAGATTTTATTCAAAGAACACAAATATTTTACAAAATCCGAGACCAGAAGACCAAATACATTTATCAGTCTAGTACATGTTTTTGTTTTTTTGTCCTATTGACTTTTAAATTTGAAAATAAATAGCGTGTGTGAACATCTTCTCATGATGCATAACATCCTGGGTTCTTTGTTTTATTATAATTGTGTGCAATATCCTAAGATCTTTGTTTTACACGGCTTTCTGTTTTACAGAGCTGCCTTTTGGCCTATGATAGTCTTCCCCTGTGGAAACTGGCACTGGCACGAAGGCGACTTTGGTCACTAGGGGGCGCAGGAGAGACGCTGCAGAGGGGGCGCGTCTTTCCGGGTGCTGCTGCAAGCTGAGGTCTCTGTGGCGCTTGTGGCTTCTACAGCCCTCAGCTCTTTCACCCAGCGCTTCTCCACTGGCCCTTCCGGCAGCCACAGGGCTTCCCCTGGGCCTGGCTCCTGTAAAGCACGGTCCGCAAAATCCAGCTTGTAACAGCTGCCCCCAGTGCCTGGGGCGAGACAACTTCAAGTCAGATCTTCCCACAGCCCTTAGAGCAGAGTTGCATCCACTGAAAATAGTGAGGGATCAATGCAGGTTCTGTGCGGTCCAGGGGACCAGGCAGGACCTCCTCCTCCGCCTGAGTCTGCGTCTCAGCCTGGAGTTGGCGGTAGGGTCTTTCCTGTCGGCTCTTTGCATCTGCTGTTCCTGGATCGCTTCGAATTTTCTTTGCTTCTTCCTCACCTAAGCCTCCTTGCTCCAGTGGCCTTTGATAACTAATAATTCTTCAGATTCCGCTTTCTCTAATTAAATAACAGCGTGTAGGGAGCCCTTGAAGCTGGAGATTGATCAGGTGTGGGGCTCAAGCAAGGCCAGCCCTGAAAACACAGAGAGCCCAAAATAAGCCACATAAACAAGCTGTTTCTGCACCAGGAAGACAAAGGGCCCAGGCCAGCCAGAGGAACAAGGTGCTAGGCAGCAGGGTTGAAATTGACAGCAACCTTCTAAATGTGTAAATAAATGTGCTACAGTGGTTGAGCAGTTCCTTCTCCCCCATCAGGAGAGTCAGGACTCCACCTGACCCCAGCTTTGTCTCGTCTTTATTTTCTCACCCTCTCACCGTCCTTCCCCGACCTGCCAACATCTAGAGCTACAGCCCATGGCTACACAGCGTTGCCTCCTTCTTATTGAACGCTGATTGATAACACAGAAGGTTTCAAAGCTCACAAATATAGCAGTAATGACCCCAGCGGTGGTGGTGTTTTCAAGGAAAAGGTTTTATATTCGCACACACCCTTAGGCCTCCCTGAGGAGTGTTGTTTCTGGAATGAGATGGTGAAAGACAGATAGACTTTCACGTCAAATGCAAAAGAAACTTCAATTGAAAATTTAAAAATGATCCATGTAATCCGGAGGGACAAAATTTTTATTAGCTTCTGAAAACCTAGAATTTGCAGAGGTATGATGTTAAAGACTTGGTCCTCTAGGCCTCTCGAGATTTCTAATACCAACTCCAAGTTCAGGAGGCTCCTGAAATTACTGCTGGGCCCTGGCCCTCACCAGAAAGGCTCACCGTACTCACTGAAGGCTGTTGTGCAGGGGAAAGGTATGAATTAAAACCAAAGAAAGAGGCCTGGGGCAGAGTCTGGGAGGGATGTAGGCCTTGAATGTGGATTCACTCCCTCCCCATGGAATCGGGGCAGAAAGTGTCACTTCTCCTGGTCACTGTATAGCACAGTGTGTAAGTGTATCACCCACAAATGACTTCCAGCGGGAATTTAAGGTCCAGAGTGTTTATTGGGGTTTATTAGTTACACAGGTTTGATGGAATTGTGTTCATGCTGAACTCAGTCCTCTTTAGAGGCTGGGACATCAGATGGACAGAGAGACCTCCTTGGTACCAGAAATTAGGGGACCAGGGGTCCCACGATGAGTAACAAGGATGCTGTCATCACTAAGGTGTAGAGGCTGCCTCTCCGGAACGTGGGAGGAAGGCCAGACTGCACTCTGAACAGGCCAAATTTTTTATTTCTTATGCAGGCCTTCCCATGAAGGGCTAAAACAAAAGAAACCATGAGTTATTACACTGATGGTAAACATTGTTGGAAACAAAGTTGCTGTTTACATAAGAGCAGTGTCTTTGGAAGGATAATAGATTCCATGGGAAAAAAAGATGAAATAAAAATTGTACGGTTTAATACCTCACCATTTTTTTACCTGGATTTTTTTTTTTTTCAGCTTTGGAGCCCAAGGGTCCCATACGATGACTTAAAAAACTGATTTAGAAGTGTAATTTGTCACATTAAATCTTCACATATTTCCTTGCACATAACAGTGTTCTTAGCTTCGTGAAACTTTTTTTGCAGGTTTCATCTTATGGATTTGCCTCCAAAAGCATCCTGAAAGCATTTCTCTTCTTTCATATTTTCCCAATATCATATATATCAAATTCTCACTGCCTCATTGGAATCTGTGGCTATATGGTCTCTGGTGTCCTCTTTCTTTGTGTCCCAAATATTTTAATATGCTCACCACCGATTTGGTCACTGTTTTCCTTGTATATGTATTCAATTACATTAGCGGTTGACCCAGGGAATTTTGAAATGTAATTATATACAGTGAATGGGCAGGACATCATGCAGACTGTCTGAAACAGATGTAAAATGTTATTTCTGTGTTTTCCTTCTTATTGCATTTGGTCCAACTACATTGTGGTACAAAGAATAATAGAATAAAAGAGAATCAGTCAAGGAAAACAAATTGGATTCACTATAAATTCATGGCAACCCTGAAATCCTTTCAAGACACCTGATCTCTTCTTCCACGTTTGTCTGGTCGACTCACATTGCTTCTAAGATTTTGATCTACTACCCCGACCCCCAACCTTAACTCTTCCATTCTTAGTGAAAAATTAAACAGATGATTTCCACACAAACTTTATAGAGAAAATATGATTATTCGATACACACACACAAATGTGCACACCCACAAAAATATCTCTTTTTCTTAACAAATATCTAATTTTGCCAGATATGCATAACCTAACAGTGCTTCTCCCTGGTTATGTAGACAAGCAACCCCTACATCCTATTCAAGGGCAGCACCTACAGATATGCTCGGGTTCATCACCTGTCTCTGGAAAATTGTGCTGTCAGTGAACCCTCTCCTTTTTCTTTCTTATACAGTGCAGCATCACCCTGAGTTCTTCCATTGATATTTAGAGACTCGTATTTTTCTTATTGAAGTATAAAACGTCTCCCTTTAATGCTTCATGTCTCATCAGGGGACAGATTATATCTCTTCTCATATTTAAGGACCAACTTCTATGAAGAAAAATTTCCAACTATGCAAAATAGTCATTGTACTAAACCAGATCTTAGGAAAATTATCCCCGAACCACCTTCTGCTGAGTGCCATAGATATATTTCATTCTTATTTTTGCTTAAATTACCAGTATTGTCGGACTCTGGTGACCGCTCTTTCCTCCTGGAACATTTTCTTTCCCAGAATTCTAGGATATGTTTCTTTCTTGACTTGGTCTTGGGCCTTCATATGGGCTGCATCACCAACCATTGTAATATTTTTTTTTGTTTTTGTTTTTATTCTGAGTCAGAGTGCTGCTAAGTTGCCAAGCTGGGCTCAGCCTTGCAATCCTCCTACCTTAGCTCACCAGAGTTCTTCAGTGACAGGTGTGAGACACCAGATACCTGGTTATTTTCATGATTGCTTTGACTGTTTACTTTTGCCTTCTTTACTCATCCCTTTCATGTTGAAGTTCATGAACATTCTGTCAAATATTCCACTACATTTTTATTTTGCTATGCCCACATCTTCATTGCTGCCAACACATGAATGACTCCCATATCTATGTCTATTTCTATGAGATAGAAACTTAGTACGTCAAGTATGAATTTGCAAGTGAACAGTGAACGTGTCTCAAACATCGCACAGCTGAGCCATGATCAAAGCTACCCACCTTCAGCACTAGTATTTTCACTTTTTCATGATAGATGATATCTATTAAGCTGAGTAAGACAGAAAGCTAGAGGTTATCCTCTAATTCCCTCCCATGCACTCTACACACCATCAGTCATCATAAGTCAGTGTTATCCCTAAGGAAATCCTTAAAAATATTTAGAGCCACTTCTTTCTGTCTCCATTGACATGTCTCTGTCCAAGCCACCGTGACCTCTCTAAACATACAGCCGCAGCCGCCCCTCAGTTTTGTCGCTGTATCCTGTTCGTACATCCTCTCACCCACTCCAGCCAAATCCATTCGCCATCCTATGGCCAGAGCATTCTAACTGTGTCACTTCTGCTTGAAACAACGTAGTAGCTTGCTGTGTTTCTTAGTGCATAGAACAAAATTCTTGAGTAGCTTAAAGACTCTGAGTATCCTAGCTCGTACTTACCCACTTCTTGCCCTAACCCTTTCTTAGTTAGAGCCACACTGATCATACTTCAGTTTATCAAAGCACCGTGCTGCTTCTTGCCCTGTGCTCTATCTGCTGTACACACTCGCTTGCTCTTCCCAAGCACTTCTTGACTTTATATCCACTTCACTCATCGCCTCCCCTAGCAAACTTTCCCAGTATTTCTGTTCACCACAAATGTCCATTGTCACACACTTTTCATAGTAACATTTACCTCTTTGCCATTCAGTGTCATCTCTTAACAATGTTATATTTATTTAGACAATCCTTTAGTCTTTATTGCCTTATAAGACTGTATACTAATGGAGAGCAGAGAAGATATGTATTTATTATGCCCTTAGGATTTAAAATAATGTCTGGTTATCACTATTTTAAGTACATAAATAAATAAAATAAATTTTGCAAGTTTTTGAACTAAAAAATCCCACTTACAGGGAGCAGATTTGCTCCAGGGGAGGATAACATTTTGGGAATTTCCTATTTGTTGCTCTTGTTGAGGAAAAAAGATGTTCCTTAAGACATTGAAAAGTCTTGCAGGTTATCCAGAGGTTAACTGAGGGTAGATAAGAGCAGAAGTTAAACAGCAGGAATCTTAGCACTCCCAAGCTTTATGTTCTACTCTACCTAGATAAATTTTGATATTCCCTGTGTTACACATTAGAATTCCTTGTAATGTTTTATCTGGGGAAGGGTCAAATCCTCTTTTCTCCTATTAAAGAAAGATTATTAAATTACTTAAATAAGTAAACCTCAATACACAGATGAGAAAAACTAAAGCCCATGATAAACAACTGAAATGATCCAAGGTTGCAGAAATGGCTAATAGAGAGTCTCTATATTAGATCCAAAAATGAAAAATCCTTCAGCACAGGAAAATCTCCTAGAAAGTGTATAGTATTTCTCTAATAACAAGGAGAAATGGATCCTTTTCATCTCATCTTCCTCCTCCTTGTGAGTTCCCTGCACTATTTGTTACACCACCAAGAAATGGGCATCATGTAGTTTATCTGATGTAGTTGCATTTTCTGACTTTATATGAAAGAGAGCCATTGTGGTAATTGTGATTTACAGGCGATTTGCATTCTTCATTTTCCAAATTGATATCCCAGATATTTTCAAGGCTTGAATTCCTCTGAATAAACTAGTGAATCTTTAGCCATTCTCGAAATAAATTTGAAAATTTCAGGCATGAGCTCAGGCTGTGTATATACAATCCATGCCAAAGATCCCTAACCAGCCCCACCAACCCCATCATGGACGCAAAATTTATCATTATCACCTTTATGGAAACACCAGAGGGCACTAAATACTGAAGAAAAAATTAGCAATTCAGCAGCGTGTGCATCAGTAGATCTCTCCAGAGGGGTTAGAGAAAAACTTAAAATAATACAATGTGTATGTTCTTGAAGGAATCTCTCTCTAAACAGAATAGATATGCAGCTTCAGGATGGGGGAATCCATATTTATTGTGATCTAGAGAAACATCTTACTGTCAGGAGAACGTAATGAAAAATGATGTCTTACTCAGGAAACCTAAACTGATGGCAAAACTGCATCTAAGGCACAGGCATTCCCTCTCTTGTGCCCTCTTCCGCCTCTTTCCTCCCTCCTGCCTTGCACTTCTTGTCATCATCTCTAATTTTTGCTCTGCTTGCAGCTCTAGCTTTTAACTTGATCACTTTATGTGGATATAGTCTAAAACAATATTGAAAAACTCTAACATCACAAGAGAGAGCCAGAAAATCATCAAGGCAGAGTTCACAGAAGGAGCTGGACTACTCTACATCCAGTCCCTGCTCTGACCCTGTGGTGATTTTCCAAGCTCTATTGTTTGTATCACTTCCTTATTTTGTAGCCCTAGGGAGTGCTCCATGCTCCTCTTGTACTTTTCCTTCCTCTGGAAAACTCTGGAAAGTTCCAACCCAGCACTGCAGAGCTCTCCCTAACCTTCAAGTACTTCCTAATGGCATTTCCCTTTACTTAGAGAGAACACTGTGCTTATGTCAGTCATCAGTATCTTCACTCATTTGATCAGTCTTGCAACACTGAGAAAGTAGCTTCAGAATCTGACAGACAATCTCCTGTGAAATATCAACCTGCCAAGCACAGGCCAAGATGAGGGATGCTCTTTTTACTTTTGGATTAAGAGTGTAGGTTGAACTAAAATATCCAAAATGGTTTAAGTAATTTGGTTAGCATTTTTATCTTCTTCAGCTTAGCTATGACACTAAGAAAATTGTGTCTTGCAAACAATTATTTTTCATTAAATTTACTTTATTTGAAAAAAGTCAATTTAAAGGCCTTTATGCTTACTAATGCATTTTAAACTCATTCCAAGTCAAAATATTGTCACACTTAGTCGTTTTTCAAATTTTATTTTTTACTGGGAATAGGAAGCATCATATAACCCAAAGCATACAGTAAATATCCATAAGTTTATACCAATATAAATGATCAAATAAATCAGAGATAGAAAAATGTCCTATGCAGAAGAATGTTAAACAATTTTTTACTTTTTCATCAAAGAGTTAGAATAGAACTCCTCACTCCCTGTAAGCTGTGTGTGGTTTCATTCCAATCAGTATGAAAAGATGGAAAATAAAGTTACTGTACAGTAAAGAAATCTACTAAACCCTACATCAGCCAGGAGACCAGCAACATCCACAGTAAGAATCAGATTGCATTTACATAGATAAACCTTTATGAAAGTGCTTTGATTCCTCCCAGATCTCCCAAATATCAATTTTAGCCAATTAATTTTCATAGTGTAATAGATACAAAGGTAAAATGTGAATAATAGAAGAAGCTGGTTGTAGAGTATTATAGGAACTCTCCCTACTATCATTGCTACCTTAAGATGATCATAAAAAAAAACTACCAAGGTCATCAAAAAATAAATTCTGAGGACCTGTCACAGACACAAAGAACTTAACTAGGCAAAAACAACTAAATCAAAGTGGTATTCTGGAAAGGATCCCAGAACAAAAATAGGGCACTAGATAAAAAGTAAGGAAATCTGAATAAAGTATGAATTCTTAATGACAATAACAATGGTGGCCAATTAATTTTGATAGCGTAATAGATACAAATGTAAAATGTGAATAATGGAAAAAATCAGATGTAGAGTATTATAGTTGCAATATTCCTGGAAGTCTAAAACTATTATTAAATAAATTACTTTTTACTTTAAATATCATTGTAAAATATTTGGAAGATGCAAAATGTATGTAGAGAAAAGTTTAAATTATTTTCTCTTCTTGCATAAAATCTTATTTAAAACTTTCAATAACTTCTGAATTGTTTCTTCTTTCCTCCTCTCCTTGCTTCTCTCTCATCCTAGTCCAACTATTTTATCTTCATCTCTTAATGTCTTCAGTAGACACCACTTCTCTCTCCTATACTCAATGATTCTCTTTGGCTAAGTATGTGTGATTTAACCAGAATTCCAAAATGAAACAGGGTTTAAATTTAACTGACTTTTGAATGTCTTGATTAATATATAGGAGGATTGGTGAGTACACAGAACTGGTGGAGAGATTTCCACTGTCAGAGACATTCCTGTGTTGGGAATTCTCACCTCTACGCAGGACTTGGAAAAACTCTTTATTTTAAGCTTACTGAATCTGGAGAAAACTCATAGGACCAGCACGAAGTATAAAGATGTACCTGGCCATTGTGAAACCTTGAGCTGATTTGTGTGTGAGAAACCCAATGTACCCTATGCTAGCGGTGTGGAGGGGGAGCACCAGGATACACCTGCACTCCAGGAAAGATGAGAGAATTACCCAAAGAACAGATGTGAACCACACGGGAACAAGAGGCAAAGCTGAGTCATCCCGGGTCCTGGCCAGTAAAGTTGTCTACAAGGGCTGGGGGGACAGAGCAACGAGAAGCCGAGTAAGTGAGCAAACCCTCAGTAAACACTAGGATTAAGGGTGCACCCTTATCAAGAGGCAATGCTGGAGAAAGATCAGTGGCTGAACTCTGAGAGTGCAAAGCCACCCGGCTGTAGCAAACACCTCGGTGGCTTGTTCCCCTTCCCTTCCTTCTTTCTTCCTCTGCCATCATTTATCAGCTCAGTCGGGTGGAGGGAAGGGAGGGGAAGAAACCAACCCAGTGCTTCCTTCTCGGAAGCCAGGCAGCTGCCGTCAAAACACCTGCGTGTGGAGGGAGATGAGTGGAAAAAGATGAAACTTTGGGAAGCACTGAATCACTCAATTCATGTCTGGAAATGAGCGCATCCTAATTACTGAACTGAAATGACGTTTTGTACGCTAAGTAATCTCTCAATTTCCTGAAAGTTAGAAAGCTTTGGACTCTTTCCAAATGCCTTTTAGGATCAAGAAACATTTGCCTCCATTAAATGCTTCAGGGACAGTGGAAAATTAACCAACTTGTTTTCTATTATATCAAATGGCATTTTGTCCATTATATTAAATAATTATCTGTTATGAGCTGAGTTATACCCCCATCCTCAAATTCCTGTGTTAAAGTCCTAACTTCTACTTCTTTGGAATGTGTATTTGGAACCCAGGACTTTAGTGGGGTAATTAAAGTTAAACAAAGTCATCATGAGGATGGAATTCACGTCTCTAAGCTGAAGTTTTCCTATGAAGAGAAGATTTGGGCCCCAGGAACATCAGGGGTGCATGTGCGCACAGAGGAGCCACACGTGGGGACACAGGGAGGGCAGCCTGGAGTGGCCGAGGCCAGCAGGGAGACCTGAGGAGGAAGGGTACTGCAGATTCCTTGATCTTGAATCCCAGTCCACATAATTGTGAGAAAATAAATTTCTGTTATTAAAGACACCCAGTCAGTCATATCTCATTATGGCAACCCCAACAAATTAATACCATATCCCCCTTAGACCTTTGGCATGTGTGTCCAAGTTTAGTGTTGCTATTTCAAACTACCCAAGCCTTAGTAATTTAAAAAAAAAAAAAAAGAAGTTTAACTTGAAACTGTTTTACAAGCTGAAAATTCAAGATAAAGTCACCAGTGTATCCAGGGTTTGTTGACAGCCCATTCCTTATGGATGGTACCCTAGGTGTCTCCTCATTCCAAAAGCCCAAAACAGACCAAAGAGTTTCCCTTCCACCATCATACACAGACACCAACCCAGTGATACGGTGGAGTCTTCATGGCCTAACCTCTCCTGAAATTCTTACCTTTTAATTCAATATCACACTTCAATTTCACACATTTCTGTTTCTGACTTTGAACTCATTATTTTAACTTAGCTCACTACCCTTTTTCTTACTGTCTTTTTCCTCTGCTCTTGATCTTGGTTTCTTTCCTTAGCTGCAATTGGCATCCCTTCTCTTGCATTAGGTCTTTTTTGGCCTCTATAGATGCAAACAGTCAGATTTAATGGATGCTGGCAACTTTCCCAAGACCTTTCTCACAGGGTTAATCAACCACCAGATTCTGTCTCTCCCATTTTTAACCAAAGGGTGGTGCATGGCGGAGCCAAAGTCCAAAAATGGTACCTCAGAAACTTCTCATTAACTGGAATCCCACCAAGACAGAGAAGCGAACTCCTTTTTAGGCACTGGCAATAGTTACACATTGCACAGCAGCTCGAAGTCTTTGATGGGTCTTGAGAACAAACGGGACTGACCTGAAGAGTTGTTTGTCTCTGGTAACTTTACACTCACTCTGTATCAACCATCTTTTCCTTCCCTTCCACTGCTTTACAATGCAGTGACCATTTTACCTGGAGTTGGCTTCATGTGGGTAGATGGTGTTCCTTGCTTTTGCCTAGAGTTCTCTTCTTGTAAATTGTTAGATAGCGGGTTCTTGCTGTGATTGGAAGAGTAGGATATTTCTGTACATAAGAGGTACTAAAACAATGGGCGAGATTAGAGAATAGAAAGAACGAAATTGTGTTTGCTGCCCGTAAACCCCACTGGGTCGTAGGAAAGATTCTGCCAAGAGAAGATGGGATTGGTGTAAGGTAGAAGCTCTGACATAGCTGACTGAGGAGCTTGCACTGCTGCTATGGGGTTCAGTTGGCAGAACACTGGGAAGAGGGTCACTTCCACCCCTCCTGTGGCTTCCAGGGAAATCTTCATCTTTTGCTGCCTAGGTGGGTGGGTGTATTGTTCCATCTATGGTAGGTTGGTGTCCATTCCTCTCCAGGTGTGAAGGAGAGGCTGGGTTATAACAGGAGAACAGAGCAAATGCAGGACACAAATGTACAAGAGGATCTTACAATATTTGCTCACAGAGTCAAATGCAGAAGAGTACAAGGTATCTTTCCGCAAGCGGGAGACCCTAAGAATCCGGCCGATCCCACAGCAGGGCAAGGTTCTGCTTGAGTCCAGCGAGAGGCCTAAAGCCCATGGCAGTGTGCGGAGGAAGTCCATGTGTTGAAGCCGAGGAAACCACGATGCGATACTGAGGGGTCTGCGTTGGAAAGTCAACGGGTTGGCATCAGAGGTGAGGGCTCTGAGTGGCAGCCTGAAAAGCCGGTGCTGGATGCCAGACGATCTGCTCCCTGGAGAAGCAGGAGATGATGCTGAAGGCGAAAGTGAAATCAAAGCTGCTCCCGAGAGAACAGCCGGGTAGGCGCAGAGCCGGGCTCAGAGGAAGAGAACAGCCGAAGCTTCTCAGAGGGAAATCAGCATAAAATCTTCCTGAGTTTTTTTTTGTGTGTGTCTGTTTTTTTAATTGATACATTTTACATATACGTAATGATCACATTCCTCATAGGGAATCTGCACCTGTACATGATGTATCTTGATTCCTCTTTTTTTCCATTTCCCTCCCCTCCCTTCAACCCCTCTTCCCTTCCTTATTTACAAAAACTTTGTTTCCATTTTCTCCTTCCATTCTCTTTTGATTTTCAACCCTCCTTTCCTTTTCTCCTCCTCCCTCCTTTGTTCTCCTTTGAACATTTTCTTTCTATTTTGCAATACCTAGCATATATTTTGGTCCTTATTTACACTCTTGTACCAGAGAAACAATGCAGTATTTAAACATGTGTGTCCAGTTATTTCACTTAAGAGTGTAGACTCAAAGTCCATCCATTTAGCTATAAAATTTATCCTTCTTTATAGCAGTGTAGTAATCCATTGCATAAAATAATATCTTCATCAATTCATAGGTCAGTGGCTATTTGAGGCATTTCCGAATTTCAATATTACAAACGGTGCTGCTCTAAACATGGGTGCATGTGTATCACTATGGAATGATCCTTTTAATTCTTTTGGGAAGATACCAAGAAGGGGAATAGCTGGGTCACTCTAGATTTTTTGAAGAAACTCCACACTGATTTTCACAGTGGTTGCACCAGTCTACACTGCCACCAACAGTGGAGAAGGGTTCCTTTTTCTCCACAACTCCTCCAGCATTTGTTATTGGTTAGTTTCCTGATAACAGCCATTCTTTCTGGAGTGAGATGGGATCTTAACATTGTTCTAATTTACTTTTCTCAAATGACATTTTTTTATATATTTATTTGCTGTTTGTGCTTCTTCATCTGAGAAGTGTATATTCATCCCATATGCCCATTTTTGGATTGGGTCTTTAAATTTGGGAAGTTTGAGCTTTTTGTTCTTTGTATGTTACAGATATTAGGTCTTTGTCCGAGGAACAACTGGCTAAAAGTTTTTTCCACTCTGTGGGTTGTCTTTTCACATTAGTTGTGATATACTTTGCTATACAAAAGCTTTTTAATAAGATGAGATCCCAGTTGTTGATTCTTTGTAATATTTGCCCTGTGATCAGGGTTTTGTCCACTAACTCTTCGCCAACACACGTGTCTTCAAGAGTCTTCAACAGTATTGTATCGTTTGGCAGATTTTGTGTTTCTGTTTTAATATTTAAATCTTAGATCCATTTTGATTTTAGTTTAGTGCATGAGGAAAAATGTGGATCTAGTTTTAGTCTTTGTCATGTGGAAAGACAGTTTTTCCAGCACTATTTATTGTAGAGACCATCTTTCTTTCAATGAATGTGTTTGGATCATTTGTCAGAGATAAGGTGACTGTGTATGTTTGAAGTTGCTTCTGCATCTTCTAATCTGTTCCACTGATCCTCCAGTTTTGGTGTGTTCTTTTTCCCAGTACCATGCTGGATTTTTTTGTTTTGTTTTGTTTGTTCGTTTGTTTTATCACAGTAACTTTGTAGTAAAATTTCAAGTCAGAGATGGTATGTCTCCCTTACCTTTGTTGACCAGAATTATTGTTTTCACTAATCTATGTCTCTTCTGGCTCCAAATGAACTTTAGGAATATTTTTCTTTGGCATCTCATCTTCTATGTTTCTTTCTTTCTCTTTCTCTTTCTCTTTCTCTTTCTCTTTCTCTTTCTCTTTCTCTTTCTCTTTCTCTTTCTCCTTTCTCTCTCTCTCTCTCTCTCTCTCTCTCTCTCTCTCTCTCTCTCTCACACACACACATACAAACCATCATTATTATTTTTCCTTTTTCCTATACCAGGTCTATGTCATCTTGTCTGAGGGACTTATGAATTAGTAAACAAATTAAAGTTTTAGTCATACAAGAAAACCATTACATAAATAATTTAAAAAGCAAAATAAAAGTCAGACAGTCAGAAACAGGGAGACATGTTTAGCAAATGGGAAAGAAATCTAGAGATGGAGGGAGTAGGCATGAGAGAATAAGGGCAACAAAAATTTTGAGATGTGTTAAATACAGGTACCAACTCTCTACAATGAATGTAAACATTATGTACTGTGACTGTGTGCTAGTAATAAATAAAAATTAAAAAGACTGATTTTAAAATTTGTGTATATGATAATTAACTATATGAGTTCTTGTAAGATAAATAAATGAATCTGATGCTAACAGAATAGAAGTAGGATGGGAAGAAGGGGGAAAATGAAATTTATTGTATACATATACATTTTGTATACTGAATATAATCATTATGTACTCTAAATGCTTACTAATATACTTTAAAAACCTGAAAAAAAACTGCAGCATAGTCTATTTTACTGATTATAATCACAATGTAAGCCATATAAAAGTGCTCTCATTTGTAAAATGGGAAAATTAATAATCATAATACCTACTTATCATTATTGGGGAATTAAATAATATAGCAAAATGCTTAAAACTGTGTTTATCACAGAAAGCATAATTCATATTTTGCAGATCTGTGGCTGGAAACAAAAATAAATTAAGATACTTGCTGAAGATTAGTGGAAAGGAGGCTCTACTTTTATTATGAATCTGGAGATGTTTGAAGGTTCTAGCAGGGAAGCTCAGCTACCCATATACCCTTGAGCAAGGAGTGGTCCTCCTCTATCGGGGAGCAGTGGGAGTCATCTTCTTCAGCCCAGCACACAGCTTCAGGAGAGATGCACTGGATCAATGAGGGAGAAAGGGGACACCCGCCTAGCCAGCGAGTTCAGTCAAATCAACCCTGGCGATCAGAGGGGTGACAGGTGTTGCAGCCAGATCGCTCTCACGTCCTGAATCCAAAGATGTAGAGTTTATCTCATCTAAACCCAGAAAAATGCTCAGCAGGGTCATCATACCCACTTAAATGTGAGGAAATTCAGGCCCAATGATTATAAAGCCATGATTTGGCAGAGCTTTGATTTAAAATCCAGTTTGGTTAGGAAAGATGCCATGTTCTCACTTTGATTTGTGACCCTTTATCACTCTGCAGTAGTTAGATCAAATCATATGAAATTGATGTGAAAAAAGTTGAAAGTAGTCAAATTTGGCAATTGCATACAGTTGAATGTCAGTCTAGGAACAAACTTTATAGAAATCATCATAACCCTTTACTGGGCCAGAGATGTAGCTCAGCAGCACAGCGCCTATCTGGTAAGTATGAGGTTGTGAGTTTGATTACCAGTACCCTTCCAAAAAAACCCAAACCAAACAAACAAACAAAAAATGCTTTGCTACCATTCCTGATTTACTTTTTAATTTTGTTGTCTTTTAGAGACAGGGTCTCACTATGCAGTTCAGGCTGGCCTTAAAGTCACTTGGTAGTCCAGTCTGACTTCAAACTCACAATGATTCTCCTATCTGAGCCTCCTAAGTGCAGGGATTACAGGTATGTACCACCATGCCTGGCCCTTTTTCTTTACTTTCCTTCCTCAACTGGCAGTTTAACATCTTTGAAGTATCAGCATTGATTTTTTTTTGGAAAAGCACTAGTAAGGAATAAGAAGGAATATTATATGTAGTGGTCTCTGTGCACAGATGTGTTACAGCCTAATTGAGGAGGTAAGACAATCACCAAAGAAACTCCTGAAGAACAAAGCAACGAAGGGGAGATTACACTAACCATCAATTAATGACTGTTCTGGTGGTGAATGTAGTGAGAAGTACAAGACCCGGTTATCCCCCATTGTGCAATAGTGGAGAGAAACAAAAACTAAACAAATGCAAGCCAAATAACTAATGATTGCAGATGGAACATACTCTCGCAGTACCCATCAGTCCTTCGCTCTTCTGGCAAATCTGCTTCCTGTACACAAGTCTGGCCATTGAGACTGTCTTGGTTACTTTTCACTCATTGCCCAGACAGAATACCTGATGCCCAAAACTAGGGAAGGAAAGGTTTATTTCTTACAGTTTATCAGGAGTTTCAGTCCGTACTTTGTTGTCTCCAAGGAAGCATGGCATGGTGGGGCTGCCATTCATGGCAGCTGCCAAACAGCAAGGTGCACTGGTGAGAGAGAGAGAGACAGAGAGAGAGAGAGAGGGAGGGAGAGCACACTCGAGAGAAGGTGGAAGCAAGCAAGAGGAAGACCCGCCTCCTTTACACTGTATCTCAGCTCCACCCCTGGATGGGTGCAGCACTCACATTGCCAATCCATATGCCAGACTCAGCCTCATCAAGAGTATATGAGGACTTGGGGGTACATAGTACATCACCAAATACAGAGACCCTACATGAAGGTTGATCACAGGGCTGTCCCAGACTTTAGTGAGTTAGATGGTAACTAGTTAATTTTAGAAGCAAGTTGGATTGATTTTAAAGACTCCCACTTCTTTGTCTTTGATGATGACTTTCCTGGCAATTCTGGGTTTGAGCCATTCCCTCAATGTAAAGCAAATATGTAATTAAGCTGGGCAGGCTCATCTCTCTTTGTGAGAGATGTTTTGCTTACAAATTGGTATCTAGCTTTGAAGGAACTAAATAAAGAATGTGATCAGCAACTATCCCCTTAAAACATGAAATTACACACCACAGTGGGCTCAGTTACAAACCTGCTCGGCATTTGGGGTCAGTCAAATGCATCCTTGCTGCTTCATGTGCCCCCGGTAAGAACCATGTAGACAAGGGCACAACACACAAAGGACAGTTGGACGAGGAGGGTTCAACCCCAAATGTAACCACCGAGGCAACCCAGCTCTTTAATTTCACTCTATTTGTACTATATGGTGAAACTGTACAAAAAATAGGCACTTTGAAAATAGACTGTGTTCTTAAATGTATTTTACAAATGGTCTGACCAATCTTAGTATAGAGTGTATGTGTTCACTAACCTGAAGCTTCTGTGTTTTATTCCAGTTTGATTTTCTATTTAACTGAGTTTCAGGGACCCTTTGAGAATGTTAGTACTGGGTATGATATATTTTAGGGACTGTGAGTCAGCTGATAACTGTTTGAATCCAAGCATGAAGTCATCTTTTAATGGGAATCTACTATGCCTTGGAAGCTTTTATTTCATAGCTATGACTCTAAAGATCATTTGAATACTGTCTAATGGAGCCCTTTAATCAATATGTGAGTCCATTGGGTCTTTGGATTGCTTCGCTTGCTTCAAACCACATTTGCATTTGTATTTTTATGCATCATGTGTTTGATTTTAAAGTTTGGAAATTTTGGGGTTTACTCAATTACTGGAAGTCCAGGCTAACAAAATAAATCACCTTGTGAAAATTTAAAAAATGGATTAACATCTCTTAACAAGCGTTCTCTCCCCTTTAATACTCTATTACTTAAACTCAACAGCATAAGACATCAAATGAAAATGACATTCTATGTTTTAATATTGAGAGAAGTACAAACAAGGATTATTATTGTTAAGCCATCAAACAAACTTGTGAAGGAAAATTTATTTTCTTCACTGTATAGGTAAGAAAACTGAGGCTCAGAGAAGCTAAGAGACTCATCTTATGTCGCACAGTTAAAAAGTAAGTAGGCTAGGATTTGAAACCAGCCCCTCAAACTGTGGTCAAATTTTCAGTCTCATTTCGATTAGGTGGTGTGGCTTCATTGGAACAGAGAAAATCAACTAACAGCCTGTTGTAAGAATTACTGAGGTGATAGCATTAGGAAAGGAGAGGCAGCAATAAATTTTGGGTCTCTCCCAAAAAGTACCCACTGTGGCTTTCAACGAGATGCAATTATGTTCAATAATGGATGAGTGAAATATTCTTAAAGAGGAAATGACCAAAAGCCTGAGAATTGAGTTATATTCTTTTGAATATTGGACAGAATAAAAACTGACTTGCCTCTTTCTTGAAAACTAATACTGAATGGTGGTGAAGAACATGAACCATAGAGTTGGGTCCACACTATTGCTGGCTTTCACTAGTAACACAATCCAGAGCCGTTGCTTAATCTCATTTAGGTTCAGTTTCCTAAATAATTGTTTTAAAATGAGAGAGTAATAATAATGTCATTTTATCATGGATTTCCTCTGATCATAGAGCATGAAATAAGACTTGGGTACAGGAAGATTATTTTGGAAAATGATTCCCAGAAGGAAGAGTGTGTGCTGGGAGGAATCAAATATTAAGAAAAGGCAGCTGATCAGAGAACGTAATACAGAGATAAGATAAGGTGGTATCCAATTACGTGTGTTCAGAAGTTATTGCTGTAGTAAACACTTGAGGAAAATATGGAGCCATAAAGTCCTGATGCCTCACAAGGATTCAAATAGTAATACCTGTAATTATTAATCACTGACTGAAACTAATTCTAGTGACTCAAGAAGTAGAAGATGGGGGAAGCTGAACCATTTTGAAACAAGTGTTGATTCTTACAGGCTTCTTGAAGTGCTAGTACATTTTAAAGTCTATTAGTGACTTTCGGATTTAATAGAAACTGATAAATTTTCAATGAGAAGAGAGGTAAATATTTGAGAAACTCAAATAAGCTATAGTAGAAAAGAGGAAATGAGAGCATGAGTGGAGAATTTGGCGAAAGTAAATCATAACAGGTGCCAAAGAGAGATGAAAATTTCTATTCATTTACAGTGTGGCGGGAAAGGATTCAGTAGCACTGAAGATGAGACAGGCCTCAGGGTGTTTCTTCCTGTCACCTCCCAAGCTTGCCCGCTTCCTTCCGAGGGAAGGTCAGAGGTTGGCACTCGGATGGCCAAGTGAATTCCTGACTTAGGATCTGATTCTGATGACTCAAGTAGTTTCTTTAAATTCTAGTCACCTTTAGAATTACAAGATTAGTTTTCTGAATGGTACTTGACAATTTTCAGAGCCAAAAGTCATTCCAAGAGGGTAATATGAACACTGTCTCACTGCTTGAAAGCCAGAGGTGTTGGAAAAATCAGCAATGAACAGGACTCAGGCAAAGGGAAATATGAGGTTTGGGTTTGATTACAATTTCTTCAACAAATATTTATTAAGAACTTCTCTGCACTGGGCACCCTTCCAGGTGGCCCAGGGTTACAAAAATAAAGAGAAACGACAAAACCTCAGCTCATACACAAATTAATATGCATGGGCGAATAAATATAAAATGTTAGCAAGTGACACCTGGTCTGAATACCAATGCCACAGGCTAAGCTTTTAATAATGTGAAGTTGTTACCTAAAGGTAGTCAGCTGCCTCGACCCACATGGCTCCTGAGGTCCTTGGGGTGAAGGATCGCGAGAGGATGAGGAAAATGAAGAGACAAACCTGGGGTCAGGTGGAGCCCTTCACCTCCTGATGGGAGGAAAGGTACTGGCCCCTCACTACGGCAGCATTAATTTATACCTTTTTCCAACCTAATGTCACAAGACACCCTGTTGTGCTAGCAACCCAGTGCTCAGATTGTCTTGGGGCTAGGTGTTCTCTAGGCTGAAGCAGCTTCTTCACGTGGCTTGCCCTATGTGCTCTTTGTTCTTGGAATGGTCATGTCTGGGTCATGCCCTAGGTCAATTTCCAGCTTTAACTGCTTCCAACAGTCAGCAAAGTCCATTCCAGGAAAGTAACATTTGAATGAAACAATGAATAATGTCAGAGAGAATCTCAAGCATCTGTGAGAAGATCTTTAGAAGTACAGAACAGCAAATGCAAAGCCCCTGCGATGGGTCGGCATTCCATGTGTTTGAAGAACAGCATCAAGACAACAGGGCATAGCCAGGCATGGTGGCCCACGCCTTTATTCCCAGCACTCGGGAGGCTGGAGGCAGGAGGATCCTTGTGAATTCGAGGTCAGCCTGGGCTACAAAGTGAGTTCAAGGCCAGCCTGAACTGCATAGTGAGACCCTGTCTCAAAAAATAGGGCCAGGGATTTAACTCAGTGGCCTGGCAGGCACAAAGTTGTGAGTTCGATACCTGGTACCAAAAAAAAAAAAAAAAGAGACAACAGGACATGAGTGTGGTAGGGGAAGGTGAAGAGCTGGGAAATACCAGTGGAGATTTAATCAGGCTTTGATCATGGATCATGGATCCACTCTGCCACCATACTCTCAAGGAATGTGTTTGGACTTTTTCCTATGAGTGATTGGAACCTCAATTCCTGTCACAGGATACCTTGGAATGCATATTGTCTCCTTGTTCCTTAACATTCTCTGACATGGTTTCATCTTGGAATTGATGCTGACTTTCAAATTATATAATATATATATAAGCAAGGGGGACCCATTTTATCCTAATGCATTGAAATATCAATTAGGTATATTAGTGCTGAGTATTAAGTTGACTTTTCTGTTGCCCACTATGATTCTGGAGGTCAGCCTGTAAAGTGAGCTTTTGCTAAAAGGAAGAAGGCAAAGTGGTGGGCAGAGGTGAAAGGGTCAATTAAAAACAAGTGGCTTGCTGTAAAAGCTCTGAGCCTAAAATGACAGGATTCAAAGTAGTGAACTCTGCAAATAAAGAAACTTAGCCCTTTCTCTAAGACCAGGATGTAGTGAATGTGTAAATCCAGAAATTGCCTGAATGTTCCACATAAATAGTTGAAGCAGTATTTTACGGGAGAAGCCAAATCCATACCTAGTGTTTCTGCCTATGTCCTAGTAAATCTACTACTTTACTTCTGGCAGTCAATAAAACTTTCTCAGGTTTGTTATATTTTTATTGTTTCTAAAGTCCTTTCATACATACAATTTATTTGGCTTTGCCACCTCCTTGAGAGAAGACTACAATAAATAAATCTTCAGTATTCAGCAACAAGAGCAGAGCAGGGCTTGAAAGAAGCCAAATCATCAGTTCATGATAATTGAGCAGTCCACCTTTCTTAAAGGGCATAAAAAAGGACAGAATGCAGTTTGGTACAACACTACATACGTTATTGTGTACAATTTTATGTCTAGTACAGTGATGAGGTTAACACATGAAATAAATGACATTTTTTAGGTAAGTAGACCAAATGAGGAAGCTTGCCCTATGAATTAAAGACTTGATAAGTAAAGAAATCACAACAGATCCAGACCAGACCAGAAGTGCCATATATTTGCTTTAAATATTATAAGGTAGGAAGATTCACTAGTTGAGTTTTAAAGGCCCTTTCTAGTATTCAGAGTTTAGCTCAAGAACTGACACTTTCTGGCATGGGTGGGGCCTACTGATTCAGTCAGGTCAGTACAGTGTAATTTTCACACAGGTTTTCTTTCACACATTACATCAGACAACTAAAGTCCCACCCCAATCACAAAGTCATGCTTCCACTCTTCAGCTGGTAAACAAGGACTTCCAATTTCTAGCCTCCAATTTCTTTCTCAGTGTATCACTGCTTAGATCTTTACAGCTGTCTTTTTGCAACCATTTAGGTAATTTTGCATGTTTCATTGTACAACCTAAAAGGCAAATGTGCTACAGGATGCTTGTAATAATAAAAGGCAGAAGTCAGAGGGCAAACATGAAAAGGTAACTTTAGCGTCATAACATAATACTTAGCCGTGTGTTCAGTTACAATAAAAAAATACTTATTCATTATTCAGAACATAATTTTGAAAATGTACGATTGAAAACTGTTCAAAGAGGCAATGTATAGTGCTGGAGGAAATGGATAGATCCTAAAATTATGAATGGATTAGTGACAACAAACATTTTAGCCATTTGAATACACAGTATATTACTCCAGCTGTAAAAATTTGTGCATATTCAATCAAAAAGTGGGCAACTGAAGTGATTAGACACTTCTCAGAAGTACAAATGGCCAATAGATACATTTTAAAAAATGTTCAATGTTGCTGGCCATTACAGAAATGCAGTTAAAACCTACATTGTGATGTCATCTTATCCCGGAAAGGATGGCTATTATCAAAAAATTAAATGGTAATAAATGCCGGTGAAGATATGGGTGAAAAGCAACTCTATTACATTCTTGGTGGGAATGAAAACTAGTACAACCACTATGGAAATCAGTGTGGAGACTGTTCAAAGTCTGAAAATAGAAACTCCATTTGACTCAGCTATTCCCCTTCTAGATATTTTCCCAAGAGAGTGAAAGTCACCATATTACAGGACTGTTAACACAACCCTGTTTAAGATCTTAGGCACAGTGCACATGCCCACGATCTGATGAAAAAATGGAGAAGATGTGGAGAGTTACTCTACCATAAAGAAAGGTAAACTTGAGGCATTCATAGGCAAATGAATGTAACTTGAGGACATAATATTACATGACAGACACACAAACTTAAATATCGCATGGTTTCTGTTACATGAGAAACTCAATGTACATTTCCTTTCTCAAAGGACAGAAAAAAAGGACAGAATGCGTTTTTTTTACATCCTGGTACAAAGCTACATACATTATTGTGTGCTAGTTTATGATTACAGCATGACGCTGAGAACAAATGAAATAAATTACATTGTTTAGGTATGATAAATAGACAAAAGGAAGAAACTTATTCTATGGATTAAAGACTTGATAAATAGAGAAATCAAGACTGATAAATATATATATGTATACATGTAACATAATGTGCACTTTTATATGATAATACATTTATATATTTAAAGATAGAGTGAATAGAAGATAGAAAAATAGAAATTAGAGCCAAGTATGATGGCACATGCCTGTAATCCCACTGCTTGGGAGGCTGAGGCAAGATTTTCCCCCAAGTTCCAGGCCAGCTTGGGCTACACAATGAGTTCAAGGCCAGGTTGAATTATATAGAGAGGCCCTGTCTTTCAAAAAAAAAAAAAAAAAAAGTACAAATGTAGAAAGTGAGAAGTTAAAATAGTTCCCCACATTACCTATTCAGTTGTTTAAAAAATATTTTACTACATATGCTGATCCATTTCATTTACACTAGTTTCTCTTTGTTTGTTGACCTGTTTGTAAGAGAGTCTTTTATAAAAGAGACTTGTAAGAGAGTCCTTGTAAAAGAGTCTTTTTTTTTGTTTATAATTTGTAGAGCAACATTTTGGCCATTCTTCTAAGATTAGGATACACAGTGTGTTAGTTATTGTTCTTCTTTAAGGAAAAAAATAAACGTGTGAATAAGATACTGACCTTTATCAAAAGAACACAGCTGGTTTGCAACTTTTTGTTCACGAAGTTTAAAAAAAGTTGATAAAATGCATTTTAAAATTCAGCATAAAAATATTCCACATAATTTTGCACAAAATCCTTAATATATAATGTTTCCTCATGCATGACATTTCACATATGGTACAGAATCAAGAACTACACAGTGAAATGACATAAACCGTAGAAAAGTAATTTTATCTTTATGTGAAGCAAAGAATCTTGTTATCTGTTCACTCACAATTTCAATGGCACCTATACTTATATGTAGAATGATTACCATACTAGAGTAAGAGTGTTAATAGACATTTATGTTATCAAAATTTTATTTGAACCAAACAATGCTTAATGATAAAGAGATGAAAGTCAAACACTTTTTTTTTTTTCGGTACAGGGAATTGAACTCAGGACCTTGCACTTGCCAGGCAGGCCCTGTGCCGCTGAGTTATATCCCTGGCAAAGTCAATTAGCCACTTACTAGGATTATATGCAAATCCATTACTTACGTACCTTCACCTTTCAAGCAGAATTCCCAAAATACATCAACAAGGGAATTGCTTATAGTTTGGGACTCACTTAGCTAGAACAGATGAATTACTAGAAGTAAGGCAGGAAGAGGTAGATGGTAAATAATAATAGTAATAATATTAATGTGATCCCAAGCAGACACACGCCTGTAATCCCAGCACGCCTGGGAGATGCAGGCAGTATTGAAAGTTCTAACCCAGCCTCGGCAACTTAGTGATTTAGCAAGACCACGTTTTAAAATACAAATTAAAGAAAGGACTGGATACGCAGCTCAGGACGAAGGTCCTGGCTTCCATCTCCAGTATTGCACAATAAATAAATGAATAAAAGGAAAAAAAGATTCCAGTTCCATGGTAAACCATCACCAGCACCAAATCACTTCTCGGCCTGTTTCCTCACATTCCCTCGTTTGCAGAGGGTGCGCTTTCATAGGTCGATCGTTTGGTAATTTTTTTTCATGCCTAGGTCCTGTAATCTGTTTGAACAGCTACTTTGAAGATAGCAATAAGCAATGTGTTAACCAGTGTGAGTCTCCTCTTTTGTTTCACAATTCTGTATCGTCCTTTTCTTTCTCAGTGCCATGTGTCAGTAGAGCGGGGACAAGAACACAGCAGCAGGGAAGGCGGGGGCTCCTGGGATCACCCCTGGCTGGCTCCCCCGGCACCACCCTTGCCCCAGACTCGCCCCTTCTGCCTCGAGAGATCTCAGGCGGGTCGTCTCCGTCCTCGGCTTCGGGACTGTCCTCTCACACGGTCTCCAAGCCCGGCCCCGACTCCGAGGGTCCCCCCACCCCGACCCCAGTGAGTCCCGCAGGCGGCAGAGCGCTCGGCACGGCTTGGGGTGAGACCCTCCTCGCGCTCCTCGAGACACCCCGGGGCTGTGGGACCAGGACCCCATCTGGCCCGGGAAGGGCTCAGCGCCACCCGGCCGTGAGGAGCAGAGGCTGAGATCCCGCTGGCCAAGGGCAGGGCCTCGCCCCAGCTTCAGAGACCTCGCTGGGCATTGGGGAGCAGGCGGCGCCCGGACTGGGGGGAGGGCAGGGTCCGCGGGAACCGGGGAGATCGGCCAGCAACGCCTGCGGGACAGGGTTGCCCGTGCGGGGGAGAGCTCTCCGTGGGGGGGAGGGTGGAGGGGTTCCTGTGGGGAAGGAATGGGAGGAGAGGAGAGGGGAGGGAGCTCCCGGAGGGGGTCTCCTGAGGGGGCGGGGCAGGCAGGGGCGGGGCCGGCACGGGGCGGGACTGACACGGGGGCGGGGCTGGCACGGGGCGGGGCTGGCCCGCGCCTGGACCCCCAGGGGGTCGGACAAGGAGGCCGGCTGGACTGCTCCCAGGACAGCAGAGGTGGGGTCCGGGGAGGAGGAGCCGGGGGTCCCGAGCCCCTCCGGTCCGGAGGTGGGAGCCGTGCAGAGGCCGCGGCCGGGGAGGGTGGTGTCGCGGGTGGGGCCGCCAGGCCGGGGCGAGGCCGGGCTGCAGGAGAAGCCCGCGGACGCCGAGGAGGACTGCACAGGCAGCGCCGAGGCTGCTCCGCTCCCCGGCTTCGCTTGGGCCGCGACCGGCCCGCCTGCCCCCGGCTGTGTGGCCGCTGCGTCTCGGGCGTCCGCGTGCACGAGGCGCCGGCAAGGATGGGCGACCCCGAGGCAATGGAGCTGGAGCAGGAGGAGGACGGTAGGAGCCGCGGGGACGGGGCGCTCACCACGCCACGAGGGGCGGGGGACAAGAGGCGGGGGGAGGGGGCAGGGAACAGGGGACAGGGACGGGG
>RJWM01022467.1:0-33689 GCA_004363535.1 Dasyprocta punctata | reverse complement strand
GGATGCAAAATGCAAACCAAGAATTTCACAAAATATCTGATACAGAAAAAAGTGGACCAATGCCTACTGCACTGAAATATTTATGAAGTGATGACAAAAAAGGAAGGAAAAGAGAGAAGAAATAAGAAAAGGAAGGAGATAAGAACCCTCTACTGTCTTTCCAGAGGTTTTATAATAAAGAGCAAAATTACTACTGGCCCACCCATCTCTCCGTGATTCACTCACCAGCCTCTCTCATATTGCCCTTCTTAAGGTCTCTTGAACTTATATGCCTCCTTTCTTTATCCTACTTTCTGCATCTGATTCCAACTGGCTAGAAGAGTATATGCTTGTCTTTTTTATTGTACATTCCCTTAATAAAAATGCATGTATGTGTGTTCTTCTCTAATAATGCCAAAACAGAGAAAATAAAGTTATTATAAAGCTAAATTTTAATATTTTCTGTCACTCCTGGACATGCCGAATTTCTCACCTCAGAGGAGGACCCCTCCATTGATGAGCTCATTGTTGACTGAGCTGTTGGGAGGTGGGACTTGGTTAGAGGTGGATCACCGGGGGCATCACCTGGAAGCTTGCTTTCTTGTCCCCTCTCCTGCTTTCTCTCGGCTTCCTGGCTGACATGGGATGAGCATGTGACCTCTGCCAGGCCTTTCTACCACTCCCTCTCTGACTTGGAATCAGCTAACTATGGACTGAACCCTCTAAAATCTGTGAGCCAAAATAAAACTCTCCATTTTTAACTTGTAAATTTCAGGTATTTTTCTCAGTGGGGAGGTACCCAACACACAGCCCCATGAGAGTCCCGCCTTTCTCTGCTATTACACCTCTTTCACTTCTCTTTCATGATGCTTGGCACAGTTCAAACTATGTATTAATTTGTTCAATTCATTTAATATCTCTTCTCTCTCTATCAATCCAGTTCTATTACCAGTTCTAGCATCTACTGAAGCATCTGTTTGAACCTTGAGAGGATAACTACCAAATCTGTTCTACTTATTAAGGTATTCTCATGATTTGTACTTGGGCACACTGTAAATTGTACTAAGATTGATTAAACACATATATAAACTATTCTATTAAAATAGATACTTTAAAAAGCCATTGTATTCAGCATTTTCTTGTCATTTGGACAAACTACCTAATACCAGCAATTTAAAGTAGGTGAGGATTATTTTGACTCACAGATTCAGAAGGTTCAGCCCATGATGGGCTGGTTCAATGGCAGAAATGGTCTGATACAAGTGCATGATGGAGAAAAGTTGCTCAATTCATGATAAGTAGGAGGCAGAGAATGAGAGGAGGGAGTTGGAGCCAAGATAGGAATACAGCCTTCCTGATCAAACCTTCAGTATCTCACCTCTTCCAACTAGGCCCTGCCTCTTGATAGCACATGCAACTATGAACTCATCAATGGATGGGTGTAGTGCACCCATGATCCAATCACCTTCCAAAAGCACCACCTTGGAAAACATGAGAGAGATTCTGTGAGGCTACCTTAGATCTAAGCCATAACAGTTTAAGAGGGTTAATATAGAAAAATAAGCGTTTTATCAAGAAGGGAGCCGATAAGGTAAAGCCAGATGAATAATTACATCTCTGTTTTCCATAGTTGTCCTCATTTTTCAAAAAGCCTTTTCTCTGTCATTGTTATAGCTTCTCAACCACTTTTCAAGTAGACGAGTCTAGGAATTTTGATGCCCATTTTGCAAAACAGTGAACTGAAACTCTTGGAATAATTTTCCTACAGTCACGCAGTCAATAGATAGCAGACCAAAAACTAAAACTCAAGTGTCTCGACCCGCCAGTCCACAATAACTGTTGTGAGGTAGGGTGTGATGAACCAGTTCTGCCCCTGGGAAATTCTCGATATCTTCAGGAAGGTATGAATTAGAGCTGTCAGAAGAACCCAACAGATGACATGCCACATAACACTGGCAAACATTTCCGAGTGGCCAGTGGAAATAATTACAGTCCCAGAAATTAAAAAATGAGAAAAAAATTACAGGGTTGTGGAGAGGTTTGGAAGACAGACACTGAGAGATGACTTACAAACAGGCTTTAAGTCCATCCATGTTTATCACACAGCGAGTAGAGAGCAAGCTGCTCTTTAGTTCCAAAGACTACCAGAAAAATGAGAAAAAGTTTTTAGCTGTACAAAGACACACCCTCCCTTCACATGTGGCATAGATATTGGTGAGCAAAAAACCTTGTTGGATGACAGAATCACTTCTGGTATCTCACTCTCTAATGACAAAGAGTGAGAAAAGGAATCCCCTAGTGCAGTGTCTCTTTGACAGAGTCAGTGGAAGAGGCTGGTTTGCTTGGTCCCAACTGACCAGTACTGCCCTGTGCTCAGAGGTGGCTGCTACACACAAGTCAGGAAAGCCCAGAGAGATTAAACACAGTCTTGCAGTTTTTGCTACCAAACCACATCTGAACAGAAGGCATTGAGCTTAGCCTGGATGAAAAGAAATTTGTGGCTAAAAAGAGACAAATGAATATCTAAGTAAGTGTGGTCATTTTGACTAATTACTTGTCTAAGTGGGAGGTTTTCAACTTTGAGACTGGAGTAGAGAAAACCTATAATTCATAAGGGATTACTCAGAGGATAGGGAAAATTATGAAGTCTCTATTTTAGTCTTCAAATTAATGAAATGTAGACCCTGCCCTCTCTTCTCTCTCACTACCCAGACACAGTGCAGCGAGCAGCCTTCTCTCCCAAGTACCCCTGCCATGATCTTCTGCCTCACTACAAGCTCAAAAGCAATAGGGCCAACAGATCATGGACTGAAACTTTCAAGACAGTGAGTGAATTTAAATCTTTCCTCCATATAAGTTTATTATATTAGACATTGATTTTACAGTAACAGAAAGCTGACTAATATATAAAATATTTATTTACGTATACGTAATGGCTCGTATTGAGGCTATCTCACATGAGGGTTAATCATCCCCAAAGCATTTCATGAATAACACTGCAACAGATTTTTAATAAAGAAATGATGATACAAAATGGTAAACTAACTTGGAAGTTGCTGATGAAGAAATTAGTCTTGTATCGCCAGCCCTTAGTGACAATGCGTGTGAACTTGGACTATAACTTTCATCTCTACACCTCAGTTTCCTTACCCGTAAATCGAGAAGACTTGATTTGGCATACTGCAAGTTTTTTTTCCTGGTTCTAAAGCAATCTGATTCTCTGGCATTAAATCCCTGAAGAGCTTTAAAGGTAAGCTATATATTGAAGGCCTCCTTAGTGTCAACAGAAAATTACAGAATTTCTAGTAAACATTTTGAAAGTGCACTGGGATGCATCTCAGTATTAATTGAAATGCCTTAAGGCAGAGTAAAAAAAAAAGTCTCTAAAATATTTACATACACTTAATAAAGATTAGCTAGGGAAAAAAAAAAAGATTTAACCGTACTTTGGTTCATGGCACTTTTCATCAGTTTAATTTGAATGTAATAACATTGTGACTCAGGTTCTCAAATTAAAATGACTTGCATATGACTCCGGGTAGCATTCAGTTAAAAGTAATAGTAAGGATCTATTTGCAAGGTGCAGGGAGCACAGTATGTACCCAATCCACACAGACAGTGCTGTGAAGCTTCTTGAAAGCTCAAGCAAGCAAGTTTCCCTTGCAAGAGATAGGGGCAGCCTTACAAGAAAAACCTACAGAAACCTACACTAAATTAGGCATTTAATATACAGGACCTCATTTCATCATTTCAATCTCACAATCCCAGTGGCAGCAGCATCAACATCTTATAGGTGATGAAATTGAGGTTGAACAAGTCAAATTTTCCTGGGTCTCATAGCACCGTACTTAGCCACAACACAATTCAAACTAAGGCACACAGGTTCTCTCCACTAGACTGTTTTGCCGCCCTGTAGTAGTAGATTACTCGCCACTGAGGCACTATGGAGCAACCATGGTAGGTAAATGACATCTTTTTAAGGAGATAATCACAATGAAATCCACAAAATGCTCACCAACATCACCAAGAATATTAGTTCTTTCTTATTTTCATGTTCTCTTATAGCATCTAGAAATTATAGATTATTTGTTTGCATTTCATTATCCAATCCACTGCCAAGAAAAGTATCGTCCATGGTATCCAGCTTTACACTTAGCTATAAAGTCCTAGAATACTTCTTCAGAAATACTATGAATGCTTCATGGATGAAATAATGGACACTTCATTGCAGTAATCCATGTGGCAGTAATATTAAAAGGTGCGGAATCCAAATCACTGATAGAGACAATAGTAAGATGATAGAGGTGGTCTAGTTCTCTCCCTTTCAAGCAGGCCTCTGTTTTGGTCACAGATAACATCCGAGATATCCTTTAAAGCTAAAGGACTGCAAGAAGTGGTATCATGTTAGTGGAATTTCTTCCACAATAGATTCTAACCTTTGTGTGTCTATTAGCACTCAGGCCAGTACTTATTCCTCACCATGGTGCTCTTTGACCTGCATTCTAGCTTGGAAAAACTACTTGTGATTTCCTTGGCACATGATGCTATTCATGCTACTGAATCTTGATAGATGCTCTCCACTCAGCCCTGCCCATCTAACTGCAGTCTCTCCTTGTTATGTGTTAAAAACTGGTGGTCAGCCTAGCACCAGCTGAATTAATTCAGCTGGTGTTGAGTAAAGATGCTCCACCTGAAGAAAGTTACTGGCATAAATAGAGATGTGGAGAAGAAGAGTGGGGTGTTGTGGGTTCTTTCAAGAGTTGCTGTTCGAGCCGCTGGTTCTCCTGGAGGTGTTTGTCATGCTGGCTTCCCCAATATGGATTCGGCCATTATAATCAGAGGAGCTCGGGACCTTATCAATGAGAGTGGCTGTGGTTCACCTTGGGGGAGCTCTGCTCCTCACATTGTACATCACTTCCTGGCTCCAGAGGGGAAGCTGTGTGCTGGAGAAGCTTATTACGCTGTGCTTCCTGACCTGTGCTCCTCTGTTCTCATCGTCGGAGGAATCGCAGGACCTCATTGCCGCTGAGGATGGCTGTGGTGCTCTTCAGGGCAGCCCCGCTTCTTCCTTTGAGCATGACTTCTCAGCTCCCATATAGAACCCTCAACCCACTGCACAGCTCCTTCACCCCGCTGGCATAGACTTTCTAGTTTCACCGCTGACCTTTGGCCTTCCCGGCAGAGAACCGTAAAATAGACTGGCGTGAGTCCTTATTGTGGGCTCTTAGATTTCCAGTTGGATTTGTGGGAGTTATTGTCATGCGTTTTGGGTCTTTAGCTGGACTCTTGCAAGACATTGCCTCGGCTAAATATCCTGGGTTTTAGTGTTGTGGGCAGATTTTCCTCCACTTTCTTGTGTTTAACTCTGGGTGACTATTATAAACAGTTATTACAAATCCTGTGTCCTTTATGCAGTTGTTCTCCCGGTAACTCCTGACTACAACACTCCTGCTTCAGATGTCTATGCATTACTGCTCTACTTACCATGTCCATGGGCAGTGCCTCTCCTGTACATTTCCAAAGTATTGTAGTATTTCTGTCTTCTAGCTCATACACTTGTGCATTTTAACCTGCTGTCCATTGTCTGATTTCCCCAATCAACTGGAACTCCCCAAGAGTAGAGTTGCTTTCACTCACCATGTTATCTAGAGCTCCCAGCTCATTGGCACATTGCAGGTTACCTACAAAATCTTGCTAAATGAATGAGAATGAAAAACTCTGGAGCTTCATGTTGTTGGAAATATCCAGATGCAAAACTATTCTGAAACAGGCAAACCTTTGAAATAAAAATTTGTTAGGGTTTCAGAGTATGCAGGATTAAGAACTTTTTTTTGCACTCTAAAGCTTTTAGATTATATCCTTTGTATGAGTAGAAATTATCTAATAACACATACAGGTTTACTACTTTTAACAGGAAATATGATATGGATGATGTGTATATGAATATTCTGTGTACATTTACACATTATGTATTATATATAACACAAGGAGTTGAAATCATAAAAATAATTTGTGTCATAAGTTTATGTACTTATATATGAATACACATGTATATGCATACCTAGATGTAAAGGAATTAGTAGTATTCAAAATAGCATGATATTATTATTAATAATATTATAATGCTTACATATAATATATGAGAACCATATAGTTAACAGTTTAACATGAATATATTTATAAAAGCTATATATATAGACATAAAATAGTATACTACTTCCACGACTTATAGGAAAAAAATGTTACCTTTGAACATTTCCTCATACAGACATGGTCACACAGAAAAGCAAGGTTGGAAAGGTTGTCAATAAGTGTATATTTATCAAGGCATTTCTAATGCTGTCCTTATTATAAGATCTATGCACTATGTAGTTCAGGCCGGCCTTGGGCTCGTGTTGTAGCCCAAGCGGGCCTCGAACTCACAACGCTCCACCTACCTCAACCTCCCGAGTGCTGGGATTAAAGGCGAGCATCACCACGCCTGGCTTTAATACCTTCTAAATTTTCTGATTAATGGTTTTTTAATTCGAGGTGGAGTTTTCTATTAATGATACACATTTCAGTCCTTGCTTAACAAGGGCTCACATCAATAATGAATGGTAGTTGTGGCCACTGAATGCTGTATCACTTTCTTGATGCACTTTTTAAACATGTGCCTTGTCTTCCAAATGGAGCACAGGTAGGCAAGAAAGAGTGCAAGTGTGGCAGGACACACTAGGCCTGTGTTTCTAACTCGCACGCTGCAGTGCTGGGTCATGTTAATCCCTGGACAGGCGTAACAGTTCTGGAGGAGAGGGGCCAGCAAGCGCAGTGGAAGACACTGGTCTATATTTCAGACAGTTAAAGAAAATTATGGAGAAAAGTTACCTCATTTACCTAAGAGCATAAGCTCCATTAGGACAGCAATGTTGGCTTTATCTTCCCTTCCTGCCAATCCCTTCTGCGATTGTGATGACTTCAAAAATCCCACACCACACTTAGCCCTTTTTTGTGGTAGTTGCTCAATGAATGTTTATTAAATAATGAATAACTGAGTAAATGAACAAAAGAGTACATGAATACTGACGCTTTCTGAGTAAAGAGGATCTCAACTTTAATTCCCTAATTCTCAGTATGATGAACTTACTAATATATGAAAATTATGTTCCCTGGCTACTCCTTGACAAGATTAAAAATGACTTAAAGGAAAACAATTACATATATGCAAAACAGAAAACTAATCATTTTATTCCCACCCCAAAAGGCAAAAATTGTTATAGTGTTTTTAATTAGTTTCTCCAAATAATTTATCCATATAGTTAACAATTATCTCATATATATGTACATACATATATATTTTTGTAATAATATGTATATGGGAGAATTACAAAAGCAGTGTATTGTTTTATGTATAAATATATTTTAAACTTTGCAAATATATTTGTAATTAAAATAATATCTTTATAATGGATTACATAAAATATACAATGTACTGTGAATAAAATATCATACTAATTTAATAGTTATAATAGTACATACTTCCTTGGCCTATAAGTGTGCACCTTTATATTTATGTATGTGCATGTATATAATATATATTATATATATGTGTGTACACATATATGTGTATAGAATATATGTAATATAATATATATAAGAAATATGTATTTATTGCATGGATAATAATAAAAAAGACTTGTATCCTTGGGATAGCTTACCAGGTATTCCTAAGGCATGAATTAACACAGCCACCAAGAGTAAATTATTGTACAAGTTTTGTACTCATTGTCAAGCACTACGTGCTGCATTCGCCTTAGTGAAGCAGTTACACAGCACCATGATAGTAGCGCACCCTAAGTTGTAGTAAACAGAAATTAGTTCTCATCATTTTCTTACAGTAATTACTAGGGTACCGCATTCTCCCTAAAATAATTGCCATGTGCTTTCAAGAATTACTAGGAACAGCATCCATCTCCCACTTGATGGCAGGAAGAGAGCTCAGCAGGGGCCTCTCTGAAGCCTGAGCGCCCACCTAGGAGCACTCTGCATTTCCCCTCACTGGAGAATGGCATTTCTGAGCCCAGGTCCCACGCAACGCTTGGAGTTGGAATCAGCTTTATGTTTATTTATTTTTTTTTTTTTTTTAGCGGCACCGGGGATCGAACTTACAGCCTCGCGCCTGCCAAGCAGGTGCTTAAACTGCTGAGCCAAACTCCTGGCCCTGGTTTTTTGCGGCAGGGTCGCACTACGTAGCTCAGGCCGGCCTTGCGCTCGCGTTGTAGCCCAAGCCGGCCTCGAACTCACAACCCTCCGCCTACCTCAGCCTCCCGAGTGCTGGGATTAAAGGCGTGCGCCACCACGCCCGGCTGGAATCAGCTTTATGGAGGTGCGGGGTTCTTGAAGGCATCAGAATCCCAGAAGTGACCCGCAGGAAGGAAAGGGCACCTACGACCTGCGCACAGTTTTTACCCGCTCCTTTAGATGAGAGTGGGGAGGGACGCACAACGCTGACAAAGCAAACACCAAGTTCAGGAGGAGAGGGAAAGAAGCATTTTCCTCTGAGACAGATCTTGGCATCTGTTGCTGAAACTGCTCCCCCAGATTTTAAAATAAATGTCTTGCCCCTGAGAGTCTGGCGGCTGCCATGAAAGCATAAGTAGGTAACTTGAAATTTAGTTTTTCTATACCTGCTGAAAATGAGGAAGAACTTTTCAAAATCGTATTATTCACCAGGAAGGACTCTACTTCCCAAGTCCAAACCCCCAAGGTCAGTCACAAAGGATAGGTCCACTCCTTTTTCCAGAAATGACAGTCATTCCTGCATAGACAAAGCCAAGAGAAAGGAGCAGATAATCTGCTTAATTTTGGGGGGAGTAAGGATGTAAGATGGCAAAAGTTCTAATAAATTAGGAATGATGTGCTGTTTACTCTTGCATCCCTCAGTGCTAAGCACAATACTGCTCAATATATATCCTTCATCCAATGATCTACTAGTCTAGAATTAACAGAAATCAATCAGGCAAGAGAAGCCTAGGAGAATATTCAGGTAAACACAGCCTCTGCTACTTTTCCTGGAAGCCTCGGTCTTCTCAAGCATTCCCTCTATAGAACACAGCTCTCTTCTCTGAAAGAACCTCAAAAAGAGCTCATCAACAACAAAAACAAAAACAAAAAATGTCCAAGGTGACAAAGGCAGGGATACACAAGATGCTACAAGGAGTTAAACTCCACTCAAAGGAACTGATCTACATCATTTTGGTTGATTCCTCAACAAACCTTCTAAGAAGTTTAAAAGAACTTCACTTGGTCATTGGAAAACTGAGTATGAAACAGCTTGAACCAATTGCTCAAACCATCACACCAATCAAACCTGAGCAGAAACATGAGCTCAGGTTTGCAAAAGCCATTGCTGAGTTCTCTCCTGGGTATATCAGCAACTAGGTGAGAAAACTAGTATGTGACAAAAGTCAGAAGTCACTACATGAGACAAAGATAAAATTTTTAAAAAGGCACAAAGGAAAAGGAGTGGAGGGGTGGGAATATAGCAAGAAATTTTAGCAAAAGAATGCTACAGTATCAATGCACTCAAACAGTTGGGCATAAGTTTCTTAGTGTCTAACAAATTCCCACATCTCATTCTGGGGAAGATCTCAATGCAACAGAACAAATAATTTCCAAGAATTGCACAAGAGAAGGAATTGACCTGAGGTTCTTTTAGTAACATGCATTAAACAATGTAACAAATAATTCTTTCATCAACTTGCTCTATGGTAGGTAAATTTTCTCCCTTCTCTCTCATGGTCAGTCCTTAAGAAGGAAATTTCAATCATGTTTCTTTATATTTGTTTATGGAAACTGAATTTTCTTAGTCATTCTATTTATGTCGCTGGACTGGAGGAGAAAGCAGAAACACACCAGAGTATATTGCTCTTAATATTATGATTACTATAAGTAATGGCATTCTTATTACTATATTCTGTGCTTACTACATGTCTAGAACCATTCTTAGTGCTTTCTATATTATCTCCTTCAGCCAATATAGAAGCTCTGTGAAATGGGTATGTGGTTTCTCCAGGTTAAAAAAAGAAAAGAATTCAGGAAACTGGGCACCTGAGCAGTTATATAACACACCTACCAGGTCTGCATCTGGAAAACAGCAGAGCTGGGATTTCAATCCAAGAGGGTTTGACAACAAGGCCCATTTTTTAGCCACAGCTAAATGGAGGATGCCTGGTTTTGTGAGTATTAATCGTACCTTTTGACAAGCTGTATGTTCCCATTTTAAAAGAGTGATTGAAAGGCTCGATATAGCCCATTAATTTTATACCCACTTGTATCAAAATCTCTTCAATTCCCTTTGCAGCTTTTCTGCTTTCATTTTAAACTCTTTTTCCCTCCACTGCTCTTGCCCTCCATGTGCACACGTGGAAATGAAATGCACAGCCTCCTTCTAGCCAAATCTTTCAACATTTGAAGAGCCAGTGAAAGTACACCTTCTGTTTTCAATTAAATAATATTTAATTCACATAGAACTTTCTGAAAAATTCAAAGAACCTTGGATACTGTTAATCAGATCCTCTTAGTAACAAAATTATTGCTTATCCCTAATTGTGACTGCCTTGGATAACAAATTAGTAACATGCCCTAATCCTAGAATCTGAAGGAAATTGATCCTATTCTATCCTCCCTTAAAACCAAAGGTCACTAAAACAAATAGAGTAAAACAAAAGAGCAAACTCTGTGTGCACAGTAATTTAAAAAATACAGGAAAAGCTATGTTATCCCATTATAAAAGCTAATAAGAATAGTGCTAGCATTTAACAATTATTAAATATATATCATGTGCCAGTTGATACACTAGGTGTCTCTACACAGATTATTTCTTCCCTCAATACCAAATCATATCACAGATTCAATGTAGATGTAGTAAATTTAACTCCTACAAAATATAGAAAAATGACAGATGAGGACAGAGGAGAAAGAAACCAGGTAAGCATCGTAGAAATAAATCACAAATATCTAATGATTCCTAGTCAAAAAATGTTTACCAAATTCACACATGAAATAGGATTCATGGATTAAAAATCAATTCAGTTACAATAGCGTATTTGAAATGAGCCACACTTTGCTTGTTTTAGCTACTGAATATATTCTTTTCCTAATTTGACTTTATCAGCCAGGGGCTGTTGTTCTCAGGTCCATTTCACAGATGCTCAAACTGAGCCTTAAAATAGGTAAAATAACCTGCGAAAGGCTGCATCGCTTTGCAGGGTTTGAACCAAGCCCAGGTTGACCGCTAAGTTTAAATCCTTTTAGTATTGTACTTCAACTACCTATGTGGACACAGACTACTAAAAAGTCAGTCAAGCACTTAGGGGACAGGAGGAAGCAAGTTTTTTTTTTTTTTTTTTTTTTGTCTAAACAGCACAGCTAAGCAGTGATAGTGGCAGGATTGACTAGGATGCCATTCAATACCCATAGGAGTAATTTTCTCAGTGGTATCCAAGAAGCTTAAAACAATCCATCAGACACCTTTTCCTTCCTAAAGGGACTTCACTATTAAAAAGGTTGTCATTTATGTTTGACAATTTCTCCTGAGGTTAAAAAAAGAAAGAGCAAAAGTTGCCAGAAAATGTGAATTGGAGACAAAATGTCCCAGCCTAGTCAGAGGCTCAGACCATGAGCTAGTACTAAGCTGAGGATTAGTATCCCAGGCACCTCATTTCCAGGCGAACAGTCTTTGCACTACCATTCTGGCCATTTCCCTCTGTCTTGGCTTAACAAACCCATCCTGCTCCTGCCTGTGTAATCCTGTGTTGTAGACACTAACCAGTTAAAGGCTCCTGAGCAGATTTAAAATGTTCTGAAGCTCCAGGAGCACAGAGTTCTTTTGATCCTCCCTGGAAGATTCAGCAGAAAATTTTAAAGTACACCAGGCAGAAAAAAACTACAGAAAGGAGCTGTTCCGTGTCCTGGGGTAAAAGAGTTCCAGGGGGTTAAGGGGAGAAGTAGTCTATGGGGAAGTAATCTTCTTGCTAATAATAAAATGGGCTTTCTCGATAGAAATAAACCTTCCCAAATATTGTGCAAAGAAGAGGAGAGAAAAAAACATTACTCCTATAATGTATCACAAAGTCATCATTTTTTGGGCAGGTACAGTGCCAGCCATACTACATGTGTTCAGTTTACATCTAACAATGACCTGTGAGATAGTTCTAGTAATTTAATTTTTATAGAAGAAGGGAAAGAAAATGAAAGGAGTACTTTTTTCCCAGGGTCATAAAGGATAATAACTTGGACTTCTGGATCTCTACCTCACGTCTGTCAGATTTTAAAGGACACATTTCTTGCAATATTCCCCAGTGCCTCAAGACTGAAGATATAGCAGCAAGCAAGAATGCAAAAGGCAAGACCACGCATGAATAAAAGGCATAAAATATCATGAGAAAGAAAGAAGCTTACAGTACAAGAGAAGAAGTTAGGCAAATTTTGCAGAAGGACTTCAGAGACCTAACAGAGGTGATAGTGACTAATTCAGTAGATTTAGTCACTGCTGTATACAGAGAAGATGAAAGTAAAAGCAAAAAAGAAAGAATAGAAATTAACAAAGTAGAAATGAAATCACACCAAACTTGGAACAGTGACCAACTCTAACCGAGAAGGATTTCTGGCCAAAAAGAAACACATGTACAAAAGTAAGTCTGAAATTGATAGGGTTCTACCTAAATTAGTGGTTAAATGCAATGCCATGTGAATCAAAATCATTGTGATACAATCGGTCTCTCCCTGTGGCAAGTTCTTGTTACAAATATTGATCATATTATAACTGAGGTCTGAACCAAGCCTAAGAGAGCAGCTAGACAGGGGCTGGCATGTTCTGATTGGTCCTGTTGATGTCCTGGGATACCTGGTAGAAAGTCAAGTGAGGAAGTCATGCTGATTGACTTCCTGGAAAAGAGACCCCCCCACACACACACACACCCTACTTGCAGGGAATACCTTGCAAGTGTATTTTTCATTTTATAATCCCTCTGTGACCTCCAAAACACTGTCCTCTTTTAAAGACTCCACCATTTTATCATATCATTGTCCTGGTTACTATCTCTCAATAATACGGCAGCTGAAACTCACACTCCCTTAGCTTTGCACAAAAGGATCTTTACTATCTTCTTCATGACTGCTGCCAACTACCCTCTCATTTTGATCCTGGCATTCTTCACTTGCTCACTATTCACAAACTTGGAAACCTCACTTCCCCTCCGCTGTGCAAATTCTCCCCATCTCTAGAGTCCCTTCTGAAGCTGACCACCCAGAGAAGGAGCTAATTGTCTCTGAGCCCCACCATGGACCCCCCCCACCTCCCTTCCTCTTCCTAATTGTCAGTTCCCTGCTTATTCCTCTAGTAGATTGTAGGAGGAAACGAGTGGCATTCAGTTTTATATGCTGAATGAAACAATGAGGAATCCCTCTTAGCAACCTACAGTAGTTTAGAAGGTGAGATAAACTCTAGTCAGCTTTGCAAAGAACGCCGGACAGTGAATCAAACCAGAAGATGCTCAAAGGCATGAAAGACTATATGTGCAGCAATGGTTATAGAAGCTATGCAGAAACCAGGCTCTCATCATCTTCAGAGGACAGGACAGAAAGGACAATCCCCAGGTGCCTGTGCGTTGGAGTTTCTGAGCACTGTTCTAGGTGTCAAGTTTTCTGTCTCTGATGATGGAAGATGTTGGAGGTTAACAATGACAGAAATCTTAGAGGTTCTTTTCAATCCAATGAGGTAGGCATCACACTATTTAAAATGCAAAGTCCAAAATCACACAGGAAGCGAGTAGTGGCCATGGTTCCAAATCAGGTATGATGATGGCAAGACCTAAGATAATGACTTCTGCAGATGAGAAAATTCCTTCCCTACTGACTTGACTGCTTTCAGTTGAAGAGGGTTTCCCAGGCAACATTGCACAATAGGACTCCCATGTAACTAGTCCACTACTTCTCAATCCCAGAGGCAGGATGATCTGACTTTAGCTTATCAGATTAGCCCACAGTGTCTGGTATGCATGAACCTTTCCTCTTCGCCTTTATCTGCCCACTCCCCTCTGTGTCTTCTAAAACTGCTTTCTACCTTGCCCATTTCTCCAGAGGGAGGGAGAGAGAGAGACAGAGACAGAGACAGACAGAGACAGAGACAGAGACTATATAAAGGAAACCTACAATGATCATGATCTAGGCCAGGAGTGACCAATTTATTTTTTGTACAGGGCCAATGAGAGCATGAAAGCACCCATCGATAAATACATGAAGGGACATGACTGTGTCCCAATAAATCTTTATTTATACAGCTAGGGGGACAACCAAATTTGACCATGAGTTTGACTTTGCCAAACCCTGGTATAGGATCAGGACATAAATAAATTTTATCTCAGATGCCACCTTGAATCAATTAGGAGCTGTTTTCATAGAGCTTGGTGTTGAGAAGATTCTGAGGTGGGCTCAGTAGGAAAGATGCTATGACCAAATGGTGGTGTCTGCTGCAGGTGCCAGAATGGTCATATGTGTGCAATATTTGCCACCTTGGATTAAGTTTTCAGTGATTCTAAAGAAAGAGTTGATGAAACAGCATAAAGTCTTCAAATAGCACAGACCCACCAAAACCAAACAATACCAAGCCACTACTCAACCACTATTTCTTTCCCTAATAAAACTTTTACCTCTTCTTTTCCAAATGGGTCACAAATAGGATTTGGAAAAAGAAGAAAGTGAAAAAGTCTTATCTATAGACAAAAATCTAAAAGTAAATCACACTTTGAGTAGTTGGATTAGGCAAAAGTCCTTTTTTAATCTAAAGATTGCGTGTCAGATTACACAGGATTAAGAAAGCATCCCACTCTTTCTGTACAAAAGCTACTGTGTAGCAGGTGGGAATTGTTTTTCTTTTTGAAACAGACTCACCATTAATAACTGCCAAGAAAGCTCTTTCTACAAGCAATGCTGTAGTCGACAATAGAGATGGCTTAAGACGTGTACTTTAAGTTAATATTGAACTTGCAAGTAAATACATAAAGCTTCAGCGCCATAAAGCTAATTTAAAAGGGACATTTCTCTTTATAGTTCCCTGGAGTATTACAGACTCTCTGATATGCTTCTGCCATAATGTAGGATTCATTAGAGGACTCAAGGCATAATTGTCTACATCAGTACATATGGGCCGACTGGATAAATCGTCTAAATGAATTGGTTAATACAACTTCAAGTCCTGGGCTGGAAGGATGATACATATACTATATTTTCCTCCTGACCCCTGGCAGGTAGACAGGAGACTCAACACTGAATTTCAGCTATGATAATAGCACAGATGGGAATTCAAAGAGAATTTCCTGAGCATGATAATTTCTACACTCATAGCACAGTTTCTGCTTTTCAATTTTATCCCCCAAAGAATGGAAAATGATAAAATAAATTAAAACAGATAACTGTACTACTAATCTCTGTTAGTTCATCAAAAAGAACCGTTTGTGTCTTCTTTGTTAGATTGATGATTCTGTCATACATGTGTATTTTTAAAATTTATGGGTATTATTTATTGTGATCAATATTTTCTCTCATTATACCCATAACTGAAATTTTAAAGTTAGTTAGGAAAATGTGCGTAATTCAATGGCAAATATACAGTACTTTCTTCCCTCTCTCTCTCTCTCTTTCTCTCTCTCTCATCATTTTTCCACAGTTTCCATTCTGTATAATGGTAGGATAAAGACATAAAGTAAAACAGAAAGAGTAAACTAAGAACTATTCAGAATGATATCTTCCTAATTAATCAGTGAAAGACCATGTGATCACAGGAAGCTCGAGTAAGACAACTTTTACACCAAACCTAGTACTAATTTTACTGACAACAATTTTAGAAGAGTAAAAAAATGCAGTCTATTGGCCATATATAGATGTAATTTTGTCTGTTTAAGATTTCTGTGCAGAAAAAAAGATTTCTGTGCATTATCATTCATAAAATATGTATGACTTTATTGACTTCTTCAGGAGAACAAGAGGCTTTTTCCCCTTTAGGATGTAAAAAGTCAGGGAAAAGTTGAAGAAGAGTCAATAACACTCATCCTAAATGCTGCAGGAGCTTGATGAGTGGCCTATATTTGAATGTTTTGATCTCCTTTAGTTGTTGTCAAGTTTGAGGACTGTTTCAATGATTTCAATTCCAAATGGGATACTGTGACTAAAATCAGAAATGAAGATGCTTGCTTTATTATGTACTGTGCACATTGTGATCAACCTATGAATACGCATTTGTTTGTTATACCAAAACGATGTGTCTATGATCACAGGGAACCCTGGAGATTCTTTTGCCATGTTTTATTTGGACTGCTAACAAACAACAAAGAAAGCAGCATATGTAATACTTACAGCAAGTGTGTATCTACAAGAATACCCAGGGCTTCTTCCTGAATCACTTTCTAATCCGTGGTATTCCCTGCCCTCTTCTGTGGAAGTTAGCTCTGTATTAGATGTTGTTGAACATATTTGATATGAAAGCATTGTCTGTTTGTTACCAGTATCTAACGAGTCTCTCCCTCAGAGTTGCCAGCAAGGTGCTGATTAATTAACTGAAGTAGTGAAGCTGAATCATACAACAGCTGTTTAGAGAATTGTCATTAACTTGGTCTCCTTTCCTGTCTATTAGCTTTCTTGCAGTGATTCCACTAAAATGCAAATCTGGAAAGCTAGACATTAGAACCCACCTTAACCTCTGTGCCTGCTTGAATGCAAAAAAAAAAAAAAAGAAAGAAAGAAAGAAAGATGTAAGGGATTTTGGAAACTTCACAGAAGCAGTTCATCTTGCCACCCAACTTTGGCAGGTGACAACAGTATAGCTGGTTGGACTAAAAGACAGCTGGAAATTGCAGATCTTGTGAGCTTTGAGCAGTGAGGCCCTCTGGCCCTCTCTCCCCAGGACCTCCTGGTGGTGGAAAATAAAATGCACTGTGCAGTGGCTAGCAAGGGCCTGCAGAAAGCAGAGAGAAGCAGATGTAGCTGTTTTTCTGGAATGATAACAGTTGGCAAAGGACTCCAACCTGTGGACCTCGGTTGCCCCAATCACATGGGGGCTTATTCAGAGGAGCAGGATCTGTATCAAGTGCAGATTGGAGGGAGTGTCCAGCTGATGAGACACAAGCAACCCATTAAACATTCTGCGGCCACCCTAAGAAAAATGACAGGATTTTCTTTCACTTCCTTCCTTTCTTTCTTCCTTTTTTCTTCTTCTTTCTTTCCTTCCTTTCTTTGCCTTCTTTTTGTCCCTACTGCTTTTCTTCTCTCCATCCTTCCCCCCTCTCTTCCTCTTTTGTTCTCTCCCTCCTATCTTTCTTTTCCCTTCCTTCTATTCTGTCTTCCTTCTTTTTCTCTTTCTTTTCCTTCTCCTTTCTTTCACATGTTTCTAAGTCCACCTGCAGATTTTGTGGGAGGCCACACGTCTACCACACATGGGCCAACAAAATTAATTCATAACAGAGGCTGTCACCGTTTCATCCCAGGCATCCCCTGGTAACCCCCGCTAAGCTCTGCTTATTCCCTCTGACATGAATCGCAGAGACTTGCTACGAGAGAGCTCAATGTTAACACTTTCTGTCGCTGTAATGGTCACCCTTTGCCATTTCATTTGACGTGGCTCCCGTTCATGTCAGACTCACTTTATCAAAGAGCTAAGGAATTTTCAACTTGCAAAATAAGTGGAAATTAAAGATGTGCTTAAATAGCCCATAATCGGGTCATCAGGGCATATAATAAAAGAGCCAAATACATTCCCAAAGTGCAGCAGGTGCTTTTTCTTTTAATGAAGCAGATAAATGCAGAAATGAATGCATTGATACAGACAGAGCATCTGCCTCATGATAAAATTAAGTCTTGTGACAGAAATAAATCACTGTGGGGGAGAATGTAACCCACTATCCAATAGAATTTTTTCTTTCTTTCTTATGTGACAGGACTTATTGGATTCCCCAATGCCAGGCAGCTAAATGCATCCACAATTTGATGATAAATCAGAAAGACTTCAGGATTTGAAATTTAACAACTACTTATTTTTCTGTGATGTAGAGATAAGGGAAAAATTTTGGTGAGTAACTGTTAAATTGGGAAACTCCTTTTTTTCCTCCCTGATAATCTGATCCTCTGATTCTGTGTCACATCATCACACAATGCCAACAACCAGCAGTGAGTAAAATAGATTTTGGACTAAGATAAATAAGGGAACCACTTATCTTCCCCTTCCTTTCCCAATATTCAGTTTTATCTGAAGAGTACCATAGAAAGGTTACTTTTTGACATAAAAATATACTGCTCTTATTACACTTCCCTTTTTTGTCCCCTTCAATACTTCTTTTTAATGGCAATAAAAGCATGTTTTTCTTTTTAAACCATTTTCACATTTGAACAATAGAAAAAGAAAGTCCATCTATCATGTTATAAATGCACAGGATCTCATAGCACTCGGGATTATTTTGCCATGTTTGGTAAATGTGACTTGTAGTAGCATAGCTTCGTGTTTTAATGATTTTCTTTATTATACCATGCTATTAATTAGCAGGAGTGGGGGTAAATTCATCTCTCTGGCATGCACCTTTATTTTCCCACACTCCATCTATAGAGCACCTCGAGAGCTTTGCTAACCCTTGCAATAGCCACAAGTTTCCAGGCTAAATAATATAGATCACCCTTGTATGGAAGAGTAAGAGAGAAGCAAATGATTTTTCCTCATCCTGGTAATTTTTTTTAGTGAGAACATGGTACTGTATATCTTTAAAAGTAACCCTATCCATTATGCACAAGCAACATAGCAATCTAGCAACTAACATCCTGGAAGACATAAGAAACATAATATTTTAAGTCTAGGGATATTTCCAAAGCCAGGCTTGATTCGGTTGTCTTGTAAAGGAAATCAAGCTCATGATAAAGCTGCTGTAGCTGATGTTTTCACCTTACGTCTTCCCTTGTAAAGGGGTGTAGGTGGGGTTGGTTGAAGAGGCATTAAACATTGATAGCTGGTAATTACAGGAATCTCCTTGAGGAACTTTGGTTGCCACAGGCTCAGCCTGTCTTCAGAAAGAGCTAACTCCATGTGACAATGCAAGAAAAGCTGTTAAAGAACTGTAAACTCGTTCTGTTGGATACAAACCCTTAATTAGAGTGTGTTACCAAATGATGCTCTTCGAGTATCCCGAGAGATTTAGTGAAGCTATTAGTCCAAAATGAAGGGAGATAATCCGCCAAATCATAGATCAAGCACAAAACGTACCAAGAAAGTGTCATACCAGACAAGTGTCATGACCATCAGGAAGAGAGTCATTCGAGGTGGCTTGTTACATTGCACATGAAGCAGATGAGAAAAATGAAAAGAAAAAGGAAGAACTCAAAAACAAGCATTTCTGGGAATGCCTGGATATCTGGAACATGCCTCTGCTTTAGAAATTCACTTTGACCTGGTTCATCACTTCCAGAGAACACAAATCACTGATCTCCTTGCAATTTGTTGTTGAGACAGTGGGAAAAGGGCTACAAAAAAACAAAAAGTCAAGCAAGAGACCCTAGCATCATCCCAGCGTTATGGTACTAAAAAATGCATACAGCCTTTTTTAAAGAAAACAATCATGGAAATACTTTGCTAGCTTTGTTTTCCACAAATATCACAAACAAAAAAGATTAGAGACACAGTAGTGAATTGGCAAGTTCTTCAGGAATATTGGGATAAAAGACCAACAAAATACAACGCGTGCTGTCCTTCTCTGTGTGTCACTGTCACAATTCGAATTCAGCTACTCAGCAGCCTACGCAGGTGGCACTTTCTTTTCCTGTGGCTCGTTCCCTTCAGACATGCTAAATAAAATTTGGTTAGGAGGGTGAGGAAGAAATACTCACAGTATATGACCCTGGGTCCACCTCACGAAGTCCTGAATCTTTTCTATAGCAGAGAAAACACATTTGAAACAGAAAGCTGTGTGTATTTCAATCATGTCAGATTTATTTAGTCAAATTTCTCTCTTAATCACCATACAGAAATCCACTTCGTGATCGCACAGGAATCATGGTCATGTTTGAAAACTCTGGTGATGAATAAAAAGAATGAAATGAAACCCAAAGGTGCTTTATCCAGAAGGGCAAACTCTAAGACCTGGAGAGGTGACTGTGCTCCTTACATGCACTGTAGGTTAGCAAGGTCAGTCCAGAACAACTCTCCCTGAACACGGAGTCCAATATTCTTTCTACCACACTCACTGCCAAATCTTATGTTTTCTTACCCTCCGAGTAACTAACACCAAAGAGAGGAGTCCTAAGGAAATCAAAGTTGTATTCCTTCAAACAGTGGGAACTTAAATTGAATATATTTTTAACAGTCTATAAGACTTAAAACAGTTGTAGAGTAGACATAAAAAGAGAATAAGAAACATGCAGTTGCATATTTTCTTGAGGATGGGGTTTGAGGTTGGACTTTAAGGTTGGTAAACACACCCTAGTGCATTATCTGGACTCTAAGAATTCATTCAGCTGACACCTGTTTGAGGTGTCAACAAACCAGCCATGCAGACGTCTTCCCAAAAAGCATTCAAGGTGCAGGAAACAGCAAGTGCAAAGACCGTAAAGCAGAAATGAATTGCAGGAATAGGAAAAAGACCCAGTTGGCCCCACGGAGAGAGAAGGGGATAGAGCAGAGAGACAGTTAAGGGCAGCAGCATTAGGCACCTTGAAACCCTGGATAGGAGGCATTTGGAATTTATTTTCATGGCAACAGGAAGTGAATGGAGGGTTTTAAGCAGGGGTATGATAAGAATCAGACTGATTTATTTTTGAAAAAATCACTTTAACCGCAGTGTGAAAAATGGATTGAAGGACTAAGATAACGCACATGAAAGTCCTTTTGAAAAAAATATGTGAAGGCAAAATCTAAATAAATGCTGTGGCCGTCATTATAGAAATAGCAATACAATTCTCAAAAAAAAATAATAATGCAGAGGTTTTTCTTTTTTTCCCCCTCCTCTTTTCAAAGAATGTCTCAAATGTGGACACTGGTCCAAAGCATATGGCTTGACCCTGTTCTGAAACAGTGAATGACAGATCTCAAACAGGGCAAGATGAAACTAATGCTGGGCACCACTGGCTGAAGTCAATGCTGGCATCCGAGCCATCTGCGTTGCCACCGCTGACTGGGAGACCCCACCCTCTAACACAGGATGTTCTCTGGTTCTTATAGCTGTGACCATTGCAGAATTCTACCACCTGAGCTTTCCAAATTGAAGAGGGGGAAAATGACACTTTTTTGAAGCCCGGAAAAGCTCTGCTTTCCAAAAGCAGTAATATGAGTGATCTGAGGGACAGAAATCACTCTTGTGCCCCAGAGTTGAGAAGGGTAAACATTCCATGACCATAGGCTTCAGAGTTGGGATGATTAAAAACTCAACTTGAGAATTCCTGCAAGGAAGGAGTAGTAAGCTCATGCACCAGAGATAAATGAAAACTGTTAATTTCGTTCTACCAATCTCCATTCACTAGGGACTATGCACCATTAACCTAAGGCAGAATTCACCTGTAAGGTGGCTGCCTGGGAATGATAAATTCCTAGGGATGTTCAGATAAGGCAGAAAATAAAAAGAACCAAAAGAACCGTTGATAAATCTCTTTAAGGAAACCACTGATTGTGTTACTGGTCTCTAGTAAAAGATAATTTAACAGTGCAAGAACAACAGTAGCCACACAATATGAAAAAAAAATTGAGGTTTTTCAACCAGAATAGGTAAACTATTACAACAACAAGCTTCCTAAAGAAACAGATTTGAACTGGAATCTTGGCTCCATCTCTTGAGTGACCTGTGGACCACATTAAAGTCATATTGACCAGCACAACAGACCATGAGGGTGTGTCCATGTGGCCTACTGCAGGTACTCAAGTTTATTCCATGACAGACTGCCTCATCTTAGGTTTGCTTGAGAGTTTTCCAGCAGTATTCATGACTTACAAAGACTCCACCTGCTTATAGAGAGAAAGGAACAGGAATCTTTAAAACAGGACCCCATAGAAATGTCCTCAATCCCTGCACAATTCCTATTCCTATCCTAAGAAATAAGATTTAAATCTAAAAAGCAGCCATAGTCTCAAAGCTGGTGACTTAAAGAAAATTATAAGCACTAAACTTGCATGGGCATTCCTGTTTGTATTTTTAATGTGAACTAAAAGGAGTTTTGGACAAAAATAAGATATGCACTTTCCAAAATGGGTTGTCAGAACTTGGAAGGCAGAGTAAACAGAAACTTGCAATAGGGTACAGGACTCTACTGTTCTGGGCATTAAGAATGAGGTCTATCCAGTGAGCTGGAGACGGTGGCCCCAAGAACCATGTTCTAATCCATTAATGCTGGCTGGGTCACCATTGGCAAACCATACCCACTGCATCCTCTTGGAGTTCACTCATCTGTTAAAGGAGCTAATTAGCTAAGACTTTACCCATGGATCTTGTCAGATATGGTATTTTTACATACTTAAGGCCCCTAGGCCACAAGGTCTAAGAGGGCAGTGTTTAGTGGCACAAGATTCAGATGTTTGTTTCTAGGTTCACCCAGAGTCTTATATCTGATTTTAAGTTTCTGTTTATGTTGCCTTCTGAGTTCTGGATTTGAGGTGCTAGCCTCATCTCAGGGGAAGGACTAAGGGTCACATCTGTGAAAAAGACAAATACTAAAAGGAAGGGGAAAATGGGACAGGAGAAGAGAGAAGGCAGAGTACTTTGCTTTGACACAGATTTGGCCAAAGACGTGGTTCTGAAATGTGTTGACTGTTTAAAAAGAAAGACAGAGCAGAGTCAAGGGATGAAGAGAGGGGTGTACTTGTCCCAAACTCAGAAATCAGGATTCCTTTACCTCATAGGTCAGGGAGCTCTGATCCAGAGTGGGACTTGGCATTTAAATTCCCTTGAGTCTCAGGGAGCGACATAGTCTCCCAAGGGCACTTAGCTAGCTATTTACCCAAGACTAGATTCAAGAGTCCTGAGTTTTGAATCACCCCTTCCCCAGGAGTTCTATCACATTGGGAGTTAGAGAAAAAGTTACAGCACCCATGTGGGGAAGAGCTGCTGGGAATGTGACTGCTGAGGGGACAAGAGTACTGGCTTCATAATTTATGAGTTTTCCTTTAGATATTGGCTCAAATCACTATCATTCCTTCCCCTTCAGAGTATCCTGCTACTGCAGAAACAATCTCAGAAAGGTGCACAGACATGGGGCTCTGTAGGACCTGAGGAGAAAGATTGGCCCAGGCAGCTCTTTGTGCCTAGTCTATTGCTTAGGGCATACCATTGAAAACCATAGTATCATCTGTCCACATCATGAATTGTACCTCATAATCCCAACCATGTCAAACGTGAGTGCTACTTCTCACCATGTGCATGACTGGATGTGCCCATTCCACATCGTATAATCAGGAGGGAAAGATACAGCTGATAGCCAGATGCAGAACGCAATGTACGATAGTAGCAATTCGCATTTCCTACATTCTTCCACACACACTATAACCATTGCCTGTTGATTGGCTTGTTTTTCCTGGATTTAATGTAGCTTAGTTCTTATTTCCACACTTTGTCATCTGATATTTTGATGCCTAAAATTGGGATGTGCCTTACATTCAATAGAACATTGGTTTTATTGGCTTTTTTTCATTCTGAGTGATATGTAACCATGTATGATAAAACTGTAAGCTCTTACACAGTGAAATGCAGTATTTAAAGCATAAATGGAAAGCCTTTCTCGCATCACTACCTTCTATAGCCTATGGGACAGTGAACTGTCTCTCTCCTACTTTCTTTCTCATTCATGTATGTACACACTTTACCACAATCACTCTCTCATCCTTTTCATAAATTAACTAAGATTTAGAAAAACGTGTCTCTGTGACAGACACTGCCAATCACCAAGTACTGGAGATGATACAATGAGCCAATCAGGGAGTGTCTGTATTTATCATCTACTAGGAAAAGACAAACAATGATCAAATAACACAGAAGTGAACTTCTAAGAAAGCACAGTGAAGCGGGTCAAAGGGGAGCTCCATGGTGCTGTGGAGTGCAGGCCAGGGCGATGATCTAGTCCACATTGCTGAGGAAGAAAAGGACTAGCAGAGATGGACTGAGAGGCAGCGAGGCAAAGGTTGAAGAAAGAGCATTTGTGCAGAGGTAATGTCACAGGCAAAGGTCATTTGGCTGATGGAAGCAAAGCTTTGAGAAGGCCCTGTCACTGGAGTGCAGTGACACAGAGGGCCACAGATGCGGGAGAAACAGGCAGGGAACCCAACTACGGCAGCATTCTGTTTTTATCTTAGGAGCAAGCCAGAGGTATCAAGATAAAAGCAAGGGAGAGGGATGGGAGGAGAAAGAGGTTGTGATTCCAGGGAGTTGCTGCAGGGGAGCCAGCTAGGAGGGTTCTGTAGTGGTCCCAAGGAGATCTGTCGGGGAAATGCAGACTCGGGGCTGCTCTCTGCCAGCTCAGCCACGCAGACCTCAGCTCCGCAGTGCAGCCCTTTCCGTCACCTACTCTCCACACAGACCCTGCAGTGACATCCTGAGAGCCGTACCCAGAAAATGAGGTCAGAATATTCAATAAAAGTTCCTGCCACAGACAGGGGAGCACTGGGAACAAAGCACAACAGACAAGGGGCTTGGGAATGCATGAGAAGAAGCAGGAAGCCCGGCCCACACGCTCTGCTAGATTTTGCCCAGCTGGGAAGAGATGCGAGGCGCTGGACTCTGGCCTCTGAAGCCTCTAGTGCAGAGTCAACCTATTGTACCTCAGGCTTGGTCCTCATTAGAAGCACTGAAGACCTCACAACCAACTTGGGAAAGATAAAAGTTTATTTGAAGCCTGAAGAAAAAGTTCTTTATTTAAAGGAACACAAAAGATCCTGAGGAGCTTTCCCCACCCTTGCCAGACACTGACTTACAAACTGATCTGATTCCACAGCTGGGAATATATCTATTTCCAGTCCTTGTATATCTAAACTATGAATTGTGATTTGATGAAGCCACACAAGCAACTAATAAAGTCTCAGTATAAAAATGCTATATGTTCTTGGGAAAGGAAAACATAAAACTTCAATCCATGGTTTATTAAAATCCCTAGATGAGCACAGTTTACAAAACTAAATGCCAATACCTATAATTCACCCCCACAACCGTGTTAGTCACGAAGTACCTGCTATCTCTAACTGCATCCAAGTTTGGTTGTCCTTCAGAAGTACTGAAGATCTAACTCCTAATGGCTTTTTATATAAAAATAACCAACTTTGATTGACAGAATCTAATCACTAGAAGGGCAGCAAACAAACCCTGGGCAAAGGATAGTTCCCTGTTCATTTTTTTTTTTTCTTCCTTGCAACATCTATAGGCATCTGATCACACAGTTGTACAATTATTTGCTAACTGGGCATGTTATTATTCTGTTACTGTCTTAGAAAAATAGTAACCTTTCTCGGCAAAGATAAAAATATGTGGGTTCTTCCTGCAGTTTATATATCTTAAATCTTAGGTCATTTTTACAGCAGCTTTCTTCTTAACTCTCCTCACCATTTATCTTTCCATTCTCAGCAAAGGCTAGTTTACTTAATACAGCAAGACCTTCACATAACTTTCTGGCATTAATTACTATGGTGGCACAAACTCCCATGTGAAATATTTGCTGCAATGTGTCCCGCAGCCTATTTAAAAAATAATACAGTGAAGGAAGAAAAAAGAGATAGAAGGCAAAATACTCCTGATGATGATTTGCTCTTTTGCAAGCATTTTACATAATTAATTGAGAGTTTGATTGTAAAGCACAGGACCTCTTCCAAACAGCATTGCATTAATAAGCTAACATAAACACCGGGACATGAAATCTGCCAGTAAAGGAAACAAGATGGAGAGACGGTCAAGCTCCCTCCACCGGCTTTGCTGCGAGGACAGGGGCTGATTTTGCTCTGGTTAGAAGTGCTTCCTGGAGATGGCATGAGGGTGACCAAGCAATGTGAGTGACATTAAAATAATACGGCCTTAAATGAAAATTAATAAGCAGTTGTGAAGAGTAAGTCAGCCTGGCAGGATGACACGCAGTGAAGTGCCGCGTGCTGAAGGCTGATAGCATGTGCCTGCCTCCCTTCACGTGCTCCTTCCTCTGGTTCCCAGCAATGCTCTACAAGCTTCTATTATGAGGAGCAAACCCAGTAAAATGTGGGTTAAATCAAGACTTTAAGGGACAGTGCTGGATTTAGCAGGCCCAGGGGAAAAGTGAGGAGGTCTTGGTTTCAGAACACAGCAGTTGAGTCTGTTCTGGCATCAGTAGAGGCCTCCTGCATTCAGCTATGAGACATTTTATTATTCAAGACCTTGTCTATTGGGAATAGCCACAAAACAAGTTAGCTGAAATGTGTCCATTTAACCTGCACATGCATAAAGACCCACTTTCACCTCAACACCCAATCCTTGTACTGAACATCCCCACGTACGCCCCAGCATGTGGAAAAGGCATGGATTGTGTGGTCAGGTACCCCACATAGTATCTTGCATGCAGAAAGTCTCCAATAAGAGCAAGCTGGTGGGTTGGCTGGCTGGATGCATGAATCCAAGAACAGCACTGCAAGACATTGGGAGGTTATCATGATTAGAGGAGGGCCTTCGGATTTAACTAGACCTAAAGTCAATGCTTGGCTACTCCTTGTATTAATACTTCATTCTTAAGCAAACCCTTAACCTCTCTAAGCTTTATTTCTGTCATTTGTCAACAGGATAAAATCATAAAACATAACTCATAGGAGTGTAAATGAAGTGACTTGTTCATATATTCAACAAATCACTTACCCCAGCACTTGGAACACAACAGATCCCTCAATAAGCAACAGATATCACACTGGCTTTTGTCCATTGTAGAGTTTTTAAGGAGGGAGCAAGCTGAGCATGGTGCACACACCTGTGATTCCAGCACTTTTGGTGGCAGAGGCAAGAGGATGCCCAATTCAAGCTTGGTCTGAGTAACTTAGTAATTTAGGGAGACCCTGTCTCAAAATTAAAAATTCAAATCAGGGCTGAGGATATAGCTCAGTGTGAAGGCTCTGGGTTCAATCTCCAGTACTAGTAAGAAAGGAAAGAAGGAAGGGAGGGATGGAGGGAGGGAGGGAGGGAAGGAAGGAAGGAAGGAAAGAAAGAAAGAAAGAAAGAAAGAAAGAAAGAAAGAAAGAAAGAGAGAGAGAAAGAAAGAAAGAAAGGAAGGAAGGAAGAAGGGAGGGAGGGAGGGAAGGAAGGAAGAAAAGAAAGAAAGAGAAAGAAAGAAGGAAGGAAGGGAGGAAGGAAAGAAAGAAAGAAAGAAAGAAAGAAAGAAAGAAAGAGAGAAAGAAAGAAAGGAAGGAAGGAAGGAAGAAGGGAGGGAGGGAAGGAAGGAAGAAAAGAAAGAAAGAGAAAGAAAGAAGGAAGGAAGGAAGGAAGGAAGGAAGGAAGGAAGGAAGGAAGGAAGGAAGGAAGGAAAGAAAGAAAGAAAGAAGGAAAGAAAGTGAGCAAAAGAAAGGTACAATTCAGAAACACCCACAAAAGTAGTTTACCATTATGGTCACAGTTTGTTCACTCACTCAAACTTCATGAATGAGTCATTCTTTTAATAAATATTTATTATATGCTATTATATGTCTGTTTTATGAAAACAGTGGTGAATAAAAAATTCCTGCCCTCCTAGAACTTATATTCTGGTGGGAAATACAGACAAAAAATATAACAGGAAATAGGTAGTGTGTCAGAAAGTAATAATGCACATAAATTATTAATAATTTAATTTACATTTAATTTTGACTGCTTTCTATATTGCTAATGTAACAGTGAGCTTACATAATATTTTTGATAGCAGGATAATAGTTTAATAAGGATACATAAACTGCCCAAAAATGGAGAAAAATAAGATATTAAAACTGTCCACACAGCCTTTCATGGGCAGATTACATCCCACTACCTGCCTAAGAAGCACAGCAAAACAGAAATTTTGATTACTGACACACTCCAGGCTGGGGCAGTGTCTCCAAACACCAACACTGAGATATTGGTTTTAGAATCATAAGAGCCCCCATAAGTGTTAATTTTCACTTGGCATCATACAGAAATTTAAAGAACTATTCAGAACCATCTGTTCAATTATGATAATGAGGGGTAGTGGGTTTCTCTGGAGAATGTGCCAGAATGTATAAGAAATGGTAGTGTGACAGAACTTTTGCAATCTCAAGAACAAAGGGAAGTGACCACCATCATCCTATGTGCTACCTATAATCAGGAAGCTGCCATTCTTGTTTCTCCTTTTACCTGCAAAATAAGGAACCTGCAAAACAACAGACTTTAAAGTCAGATAGACCTCTTTAGAGAGGTCAAAACTTTTTTTTTTTTTTTTTTAGACAGGTTTTCACTATGCAGTTCAGGTTGGCCTTGCACTCACTTTGTAGCCCAGGCTGGCCTTGAACTCACAGTGGTCCTCCTGGCTCAGCCTCCTGAGTGCTGGGATTTCAGGCATGTACCACATGCCTGGCTTTAGGTCATAACTTTCTATCCTGCCTCTCTGGGGACTTTAGTTCCCACCAGTCATAAAGATATTTGCTTCCCATTTTTTTTAAACTTTATTTTAATAAAATAAAATCCAACAAAACATAACCGAACAAAGTCAATCAAAACAAAGCAGTAGAATTGGTACAGAACTTCAAAGCAAGATACTAGGAAAACAATAGCTGCTATAGAATATCTTGTTATCTTCACAATAGTTGACCATTCCACCAGGTATAGTAAAATCAAACCAAAACCAAAACTGAATAAAATCAATCAAAACAGAATATGAAATAAAGCAAAAAAAAATCAGAATAAAGCAAAACAATGTCTGTCTGAGCATCTCTTGGGAGGATAACAGTATGCAATGCAGCAAATATGGGGGATACCCTTCTGTGTTGTCTTTGAGGCCCAATATTGCTTCCTGTTTTGAGGGCTGGAAAAGACAAGTACATTCATGAACTCTCTCTCTCTCTCTCTCTCTCTCTCTCTCTCTCTCTCTCTCACACACACACACACACACACACACACTCATACATATCTGCAAATGTACCTTGAATACTGGCATTTAAGGAGTTCATGGTATATTTCATTGCTATTCTTGAAGATAGTTTGAGCTCAAGAGGAAGCATAACAGGTTGCCTGGCTTTCTCATCTATGAGCTCTTGTGAGAGTCACTTGGGACTATCTGAAGGCTGCTCAGGCACTGTTCTCTTATGTACACAGTGGCCTAGATGTTCCTTCTCAGGGTCCTTCCCTGGTCCACAGTCACTACAACCAAATGTAGCAACTCCAATTCTTCTACACTCAAGATGTGGACTCAGTCAGCCAGACCCTATAGGGAAACGGCAGAAAGAAGATAAACTTCACCACTAGCTTGTAGCAGCTGCTTCACATGAAACCTGTGGCCAGCTTATTCCTTCCTTGAACAAGTATTGCCTCTTTAATGACAACTGAGTACTAGGTGTAATATGTAATTCGTCTGGAGTTTACTGGTTTATGAAGCTATGGGAAAACTGCCAGTTTATCTGAACTGCAGTTATGAACAATAACAAGGGTCATAATTTTCACTTGAATTCTGTTTTTAAGTTAATGAGGGATCTAACATGCAACCCAGTGAAGGATCTTTTGTGCAGATTATCTCTGGCTACCTAAAATAGAAATCTGGCTTTATATTATACTTTCCTTCTTCCTGACCTCCTTCAAAGAGTGCTTATTGTATTCACTTAGAAACTAGTCACACAGCAACTTTACAAAATGTAACTTCCATCTCGTGCCCAGTGAGCCTTAGAAACCAAGAATGGTTTTAAGACTTTCCAAAGTAGTCAAAGCTACAATTGCCTGTATATGAAAATGTGTGCCTCTAGAGAGAAAAAAAATACATGCCTGGCTACCAGACATCCTTGGACAACCACAGAGGTGGTAATCTCCAGATGAAAATGTTGATGCTAGGAAAATCTATTGTTAGAAAGTACAGCATCTCTCAGAGGTGACTGGAAGGTACTATGCTCCTGATCCACTAGTCTGGCTATTCTTATGATGTCCACTTTCACTCTTTGTCTCTGCCCTACAGGCAACCTCCATCCTGGTCTTCTGCCTTGGGCATAGTGCCTGGTCATTGCCTACTCATCTGGATTGAACTTTCCTCTAGGCAACGTCATGGACAGCCTGCAGAGTGCTGACCTGATCTTCTGCCCTGCTGCCCGCTTCCTCACTCTTTCTAGATCTGGGTCACTTGTCTTGCACACAGGTTCTTCCCAATCTCCACACCTGGGGAAACAACAATGAGGAGAGCCTTCCAAAATCTCATGGAATCTTTATTCATTCAGAAGGCCAGATGAGAAGGAAGACCAATGATTATTAAAATAGGTATTATTTTCCAAAAATTTTTCAGATATTCAAAATCTATGTTGAATCCAACTGAGTAGCCATGGTTTCATTTGCAGCGCCCCTTTGGAGTTCTGCTCTAATGTGTGAAAACACTTGGTTTGTTCTCCCCACTTTTTTATTTTAAATGTGCAATCACCCAATTAATCTTACTTGAAAACCCTTGTAACAGATTTCTTACTGGTGAGATTCACTCATAGAGCTGCCCGTCATGTTTCACACCCACAACAGGCGATATCTCATGAAGATATTGCATAGAATGAGACAGAGATGACTCCTACCCCAGGAGGACTTACGTGGCACAAATTCTAAATTAGCAGAACATTAATTGATAATTTTTATTTTGCCAAACATTGAGCAATACAAAATCATTTCTGAAATTATCCCCAATTTCAAGTCCAAGTCCAACATGAGCTGGATAATTAATTAGTTCATCCCTACGACATTCTGTCCTGCCTCTGGCCAAATTCTCCTTATTCTCTTTACCATAGCCCAAACACTCATCTTCAGATGCCTTTCCTACTTTGCTCAACACACCTTTGTCTCCCTATTCTCTTCTCCTACACTCTTTTACTCATTGTTACATAGTCTGCCAGAAGTTCATAAATGGTCAATGTTGTCTGCCTTCCTCTCTCCCCAGCGGATGTAACCTAAGGCATGATTCAGCTTCCTGGAAGTGTCTCTTTCCAGAACTCCTTGAGGGCTCCAGGCAAAAAAAAAAAAAAAAAACAGGGCCTAGGGAAAATAGAATCTAAATTTTCAAGGCTCCTCATTGGCCTCATATGAATTCCATCCTTACTCTCTTAGACATGCAATCACCATTCCCATTCCCACTAGGGCAAGTGCAATAAATGATTAGATTTTTGGCAAAAGGAAATGCAATAATTGCACATATCCCATGCCTGGACATTTAGTGAGTCAATTCATACCAAAGGAAGTCACAGTTGTGAAACACTGCTATGATGCCAAGAATTAATTACCCCCAAATAAGTTCTTGGGGAGGGACCAAGTTTTCCTCATCAACATTCAAGGCAAATGCCACCACACAAAGAGAAAGGGGAAGAAAAAGCCCAGAAGTCTGAACAGGAAAGAACATTAGAAAGAGAGTAGGGACATAAAAGAAGTATATTGTGGCAGCCACACGCCTTCCTCCTCGCCTAGCGCTGTGGGATGACATGTCTACAGGGAACTCCAGGTCAGCTCCAAGACCCCGTTTCTAGCATCAAGGGTCTGATATTTCCAAACCAAGAACAAGCTCAATATTTCTTTGTCCTCAAAAGAGAACTTTCCCCTGTGGTCCCAACAGAATAAAGCAAATATGAATCAAGCTGGGTTCACAGATATGAACACAAAAGCACCAGCTAAAGCCAGAAAGAACATGAGCCTATCTGCACCTCGAACTGTCACTTGGATCCCCTCTCTGGTTTCACTTATGGAAGAGCCTGAAGGAAGAAGTGAGCGAGACAGGTGGCAGTGAGCAGGTGCCAGTGATCCACTGTCTGAACATGCAGATCTCTGATGTTTATCCACATTTTTTATTGTTGCATTGAATCAAAAAGCTGAAAGCATCTGAAAACAACACACAGTGATTATCTTGTGGTCACAGTGAGCCAGAAAATGGGCAAATCATACCTGGGTCCTCTGCTCAGTGCTTACAGAGCTGTGATCTGATGTCTGAAAAGTTGTATTCTCACCTGGAGCCAAGGGTCCTCTTCTAAACTCCATCAAATTGTTAGAAGTATTCAGAAGCTTACACTCATCAGAGGGGGGTCCTCAGCCCCTACAGTTATCTGTCACCACAGGTGTAGCCCATCCAAGACTGAAGAGAGTGCCTATCTCCTCAAACAAGACATGGTCCCTTTTTTTTAGAGGGTTTCACATGATTAAACCAGACCCACCCAGGATGGCCTATCATTTGATTAAATCAAAATCAACTGCACCATTGGGGGGATAATTACATCTGCAAAATATTTTAACCTTTGCTTTATCATGTCACCTGATCACAGAAATGACAAGCTATTAATCTATGTCTGGATCACAAAGGGGAGAGGACTAGAGTTTATAACCTGGGGGTAGGGAAGTTAGGAGGCCTGGTGAAAGTTCTGTCTACCTCAGTGTTATAATTATCCCTTGGCATTTCTGGCTTCTGATCATTCCTCTAGTACAGAAGGAAATGGCAAAAAAGTGATGCCAACAGTTTCGAAATGAGGTACGACTCTTCCATGGAGAATCCCAAGGCAAAAAGGCAATGGTTCTTGGGGCACTGATAAGATAAGTACAAATATAATATTGTGCATGCTTTAAGACGATAAAACAACTGCCATAGGCCGCAATAGTTGAACTATGAGTAGGAAAATATGGACCCTAAATGTCAGAATTTCACTGGTCACTTCAGCGAGGAAGGAGCTCATAAATGCTCTGAGAATTGTTGGCCATTTTTTAGTTCAGTTATGTTGGAGGCATAAATGAGAATTAGGATCATCACATACATAGACATTTCCACGTCTCACAGTAAGAGAGAGTTGAACATTTACTGGGAAGCTGGACCACAGCACGGTGTGATGAGAACTAGGAGGAAATGGAAGGGAGACAGTGTTTTCATCGTGTAAGCAAATATTCAAGCTGAATGGCCAAATCTAACCTGCTCTCTCATTGACTTTTCATATGCTCAAAGGCAAGTTTTTTTTTCCAATATATGCCTATGAAAATATAAATAAAATTTTATTCATTTAACAAGCACCCATTAAATGCCAAGCGCAGGTCAGATCCAAAGAGTTCCACGGCCAAGCAGAGCAATACCAAGGAAAAGTTATCATACATTGGTGGGGAAAAAGCAAAACCCAGTTGTGATCCCATGAAAGACTTTCTAAATCCCAGAAAAGCCATGAATGTACCTGCACAGGAAGCTAGATATGCAACTGTAGAATTTCTAAGTCTTCTCTACTTTTGTTACTGTTCCAATCATGATAAAGTATATTTAAGCTTTCTTTATGAGCCCAGGATTAAAACATGAATAACACACATGTGAATACCAGATGATAAATTATACCAATAGACCTAAATGATTGGTTGACTCAGATATCAGTGCTCTTGAATGATAAGATCAATGTTGATATCAGTATCAATTTGTCTTGGGTCCAGCCATAGAATTTCCATTTTAATCACTGAAGGAAAAATGGGTTACTAGGAGAGAAATTCTAGGAGCAGGAATGAAGAGAACCTCAAAATGAAATATCTACAGAGATCAGAATAGTAGCACTG
>RJWM01022466.1:0-33669 GCA_004363535.1 Dasyprocta punctata | reverse complement strand
AAAAAAAAGAAGCAATGCTTAATTACAAGATTTACATTTAAAACTTATGCTAGTGAGAAGGAGTAAAAATATCAAGGAACACAAAATCCAAGTTCTGGTCCTGCTAGTTATTAAATTCTGAAAGCTTCTGTTTTCTTATCAATAAAGGGATTTATGCTAACATCTAATAATTACCTCACACAGGTAAGGTTTTATATATATAAAGACAAGGTTAAAGGGATTTGGTTATCTCTAAAATTTCCAAATTGCTCTTGAAATATCACAAATTATTTTTCAAATATTACAACAATGCACGCCAAAAAGAAAAAAAAGCTATTTTCAGCCATCAAAATTCATGTTTTAACACTAATTGTGAAACAGGCTCTGTCCCTGGCCCAGAAAACACAGGCGAATTAGAAACTGTCTGTTCTCAGGAAGCTCACAGAACCTCCCAAGCATTCTATCTGCTCAAGTTATAGTCACTGCAAAGTTTTACAAATCAACCATTGATTTGTTAGGAAGCAAAATGAACTGTAATAAATGACTTAAAATGTCTAGTGCCTTTGCAATATTTTTGCTTTATTTCTCTTTATTGAACAACACACACTGATTTCTTTGTTTTATTATATTTTAAAGAAAAAAAACAATAAAAACAATGATATAAAATTTCAAAATAAGATAATAGGAGAGCAACAATGGCTAACACATTGCAGACTGTTATCTTCAAAGTAGTTGCTCGGAGTACAAGATATTGGCATGAAAAATTGATCAAACTATATAAGCACAAACCTATCTTTTCAATGAACTAAAAGAAATTAGTAATATAGCTATTGTAACTACCTTGTATATACATTTTTTCCTTTTCCCTTCCTTCTTTTCTCCTTTCCTCGTTTCCCAGTTTCTCTTTCCTTTCAAACAGTTTCTTCCATTTCACAATATCTATTGTACATTTTGGATCTTATTTACTCTCAGTTTTTCACACGAGGGAGACAATATGATGCTTATACATGCGAGTCTGACTTATTTCACTTATGAGGATGGTCTCAAATTGCAACTACTTACCTATAAAAGTCTCAAATTTATCTTTCTTTATGGAAGAGTAGTATTCTCTTGTATAGGAAGACCATTTTTTGTTTATTCCTCAATTAATGGGCATTTGGGTCCTTTCCAAGATTTAGCTATTACAAATTGTGCTGCTATAAACATGAGTGCACATATATGGCTGTAGTATGGTGTTTTTAATTCTTCTGAGAAGATTCCCAGAAAATCAATAGGTGGGTGGAATGGGACTTCTTTTTCTAGTTTTTTGAGGAATCTCCATACTGATTTCCACAGTGGTTATACCAGTCTACACTCCAGCAACAGTGGAGAAGGGTTCCTTTTTCCCCACAGCCCCTCTGACATTTGTTAACTGGTTGACTTCTTGATGATAGCCACTCTTTCCAGGGTGAGATGGAACCTCAGTGTTGTCTCAATATGCATCTCTCGAATGACCAGTGATGTTGAACATTTTTTCATGTATTTTTTTTTCTATTTGTGTTTCTTCACCTGGGAAGTATGTATTCATCTCAAATCCCATTTTTGGATTGGGTCTGATTTTCTTCAATTCTTTTTACATTTTAGATATAAATTCTTTGAGGGACAGCTTGCTGTAATTTTTTTCCCACTCTTTGGGCTGTCTTTTCAGTCTGTTGGTGATTTCTTTTGCTGTGCAAAAGCTTTTTAATAAGGTTAGATGCCATTTGTTAATTCTTTGTAGTGGTTCTCTTGCAGTATGGGTTTTGTTCATGAAGTGCCTACCTACACCTATGTCTTCAAGACTTCTTGTTTTCTCTTCCAGGAGATTTAGTGTTTCTGTTTTAGTATTCATATCTTTGATCCATTTTGACTTTAGTTTAGCACATGGTGATAAGACATGGGTCTAGTTTTAGTCTTCAGCATGTGAAAGGCCGGTTTTTCCAGCACCATTTATTAAAGAGGTTGTCTTTCTTCCATTGTACATGTCTGGCCCCTTTGTCAAAGATAAAGTGGCTGAGTGTGTTTGAGGCTGCATCTTCTATTCTATTCCACTGATCCTCAGGTCTTTTCTTTCTTTCTTTTTTTTTCCCCCTTCTTTTTTTGCCATTACCATGCTGATTTTACCACAGTAGCTTTGTGGTACAATTTCAGGAATTGTGATGTCCCCAGATCTGCCTCTGTTGCTCAGAATTGCTTTTGCTATTTTAGGTTTCTTCTGATTCCAAATGAATTTGAGGAGTGTTTTCTCTAGTTCTGTGAAGTATGCTTAAGGTATTTTGACTGAAATTGCATTAAATCTGTATAGCAGTTTTGGGAGTATAGCCATTTTCACTGTGTTGGTTCTTCCTATCCATGAGCAAGGGATATCTCTGCATTTTCTGATATCCTCATTGATCTCTTTTTTTTTGAGTTAATATAATTTTCAATGTATGGATCTCTTACAATCTTTGCTACATTGATTCCTAAGTAGTTTATTTTCTCAATTTTATTTGAAAGAGAATAAAACCAAGGAAAATAAAACAGATTAATGTCAATCAAAACAAACCAGTGTAAGAGACACAGGACTTCAAAATAATACAGAATCAACAATGGTTATCATAATGCCTCTTGTTGTATTCAAAATAGCTGCAGATGCCTTCAGGCATAGTAAAAATCAAACAAAACAACAGACTAGAACCAATAAAAACAAAACAATGAATGCAATAAAGGTCTTCAAAACAAGACAATAGTGAATCCAAAGTGGCTATCATAATATATCTTGCTATCTTTGAAACAGCTGCCCATGCCATCAGATAAAACAAAATCAAACAAAACAAAACAGAATAAAATCCAACCCATCAAACCTATGAAAATGATACAGGACTTCAAAACAAGATAACAGGGAATTAACAATGGCTACCACCTTCAGAAGGAGATCCCCCCAAGATGCCACACTGTATACCTTTATCCTCTGAATAGATGATCAGACCACTGGCCCTAGACCTGCAAAGTCGGTGAAACACCAAACACCACAAGCATCAAATTGCATTTTACCTGAATAGCTGTCATGACAGACCATGTTTCTCCGAATCAGCTGGTTGCTTATGGGGTAAAGGGAGACGGTGGGAGTGTTGGCTCTTCTTGTTTCCCAACCTGCATGCTGGAAGGGGCTGGGGTCTGGCTGTCCCCCATCAGGCGGCAGCCTGTGTGCGTTGCTAGTTCACAGGGAGGGCTTGCTTCTCGGTGAGGCCTTGTTCTCTCCCCTCACAGTCTGCAAATGGTGTTTTCATTGTGTCCCATAAGTTCCAGTATGTTGTAATGGCATTTTCATTTAATTGTAGATACTGTTTAATTTCTTCTTTAATTTTCTCTGTGATCCATTGGTTATTCAGGAGGGTGTTGTTTAATTTCGATGTGTTTATGTAGTTTTTGTGGTTTGTTTTGCCACTGATTTCCAGTTTGATTGCACTGGGGTCAGACAATATGATTGGGATAATTTCAATTTCTTTGCATTTATTTAAGCATATTGTACGGGCTAATATGTGGTTTATTTTGGAGAATGTCCCATGTATAGCTGAGAAGAATATATATTCTGATGTTGTGTGGTTGAATACCCTGTAGCCATCTAATAAGTCCATATATTCACAGGTTTGTTTTAATTCTGACATTTCTTTGTTGATTTTTGTCTGGTTGATCTAATCGTGAGGGTGGGGTATTAAGGTCCTCCACTATAATTGTATTAGTGCTTATTTGATCTTTTTTTTGTACCAGGAATCAAAGTCACAACCTTGCACTTGCCAGGCAGGCACTGATGCCACTGAGCTATATCCCTGGCTCATGATTTTTTCAAGTCCATTAATATTTGTTCTATGTATTTGGGTGTCCCAGAGTTTGGTGTGCATATAGTTATGATTTTTATTTCTTCTTCTTGAAGTCTTCCCTTAACAAGTATGTAATGACCTTCTTTGTCTCTTTTGATCAGTCCTGGGTTGAAATTCACATTATCTGTGAATAGAATAGCTATCCCTGCTTTTTTCTGAGATCCTGTCACATGGAGTATTGTTTTCCATCCTTTGACTTTCAGTCTGTGAGTTTCTTCTTTTAGTTAAATGTGTTTCTTGAATGCAACTTATTGTTGGATCTTGTCTCTTAATCCATTCTGCCAGTCTGTTTCTTTTTTTATTATTATTATTTTAAAGAGAATAAAACAAAACAAAAAGAATAAAACAAATCAGAACAGAACAATACAAGTGATATAGGACTTCAAAACAAGACAGCAGAAAATCAGCAATGGCTACAATAATGTCTCTCATTTTCTTCAAAATAGCTATCCATAATATCACACACAATAAAATCAAAACAAAACAGAACAAAACCAATCAGAAAAACAGTATGAAAGCATTACAGAATTTCAAAACAAGATTTGAAGAAAACAAGAGACATTATAGTAGCCATTGTTCAATTCCTATTATCCTGTTTTGAAGTCCTGTAATGCTTTCATTCTTTTTTCTGATTGGTTTTATTCTATCTAGTTTTGTTTGATTTTATTATGTGTGAAGGCATGGACAACTATTTTGAAGACAACAACAGACATTATGGTAGCCATTGTTGATTTCCTGTTACCTTGTTTTGAAGTCCTGTAATGCTCTCATTCTTTTGTTTCAGTCTGTTTCTTCTGATTGGTGAATTGAATCTGTTTACATTGATGGTTCCAACTGATATGTATTGGCTTATTTTTTCTGTGTTATTTTCCCGTTGTTGATTCCCTATCTTTCCCCTCTGTTTAATTGCTCCCCCCCACACACACACACACACACACTTTTTTTGATTCAGGAATCGAACTCAGGTCCCTGTACTTTCCATGCAGGTGCTGTGCTGCTAGCTGTATCTCCGGACTGCTTGCCCTTCTTGGTGGCTTCTACTGGTGTTCATGTGTTGTGGTCTTCATATTCTCTTTCTAATATATGCTTCAGAGCATTCCAAAGAGCTGGTTTGGTGGTCATGAATTTCCTCAGATGTTCTTTGTCGTGGAAATATCTTATTTCTCCTCAATTTTGAAAGGTAGTTTTGCTGGGAGTTTGGCTCAGTGGCTTAAGGGCCTGCTTTGGCAGGTGTGAGGTTGTGAGTTCAATCCCCGGTGCCACAAAAAAAAAAAAAATGTGAAAGGTAGTTTTGTAGGGTACATTAATCTGGGTTGGAGTTCGTTCTCTTTTAGTGTTTGAAATACCTCCTTCCAAGCTCTCCTTGATTTGAGGTTTTGTGTTGATAAGTTTGTTGTGATTCTGATGGGCTTTGCCTTTCTTTATAGGTGATTTGCTTCTTTTCTCTAACTGCTTTTAATATTTTGATCTTGTGCTGAAGTTTTGGAATCTTGATTATTACACATCTTTATGTAGTTTTATTTTGATCATGGTTGTTTGGAGTTCAATATGTTTCATTTATTGTATGTCAAATTTTTTATCCATTCTTGGGAAGTTTTCTACCATTATTTCTGTGAAGTTTCTTTATGGCATTTACACTGTCTCCGGCTTTCTCATTAACTTCAATCAATCTTATGTCATTGTTCTTTGCTTCAACTTAAAACTGTTGGAATGATTTTTCATGGTCCCTTGATATTTTTAAGATATTTTTCTTTTCATGATTACTAGCAGCAATTCTGTCTTCAAAATCTGATAGTCTATCCTCTCCTTTGTTTAATCTGTTGCATATACTTTCAATGGAGGTTTTAATCCCTTGGGTTTCTGTTTGGATCTGTTTCCTGGATTCTGTTTCTTTCTTGTGCTGTGCATTGTGGCTTCCATAATTTTCCTAAGCTCATCTATTATTTTCTCTGTACCTACTCTAATATCTTTGATTTTAAGCATCAATTTTTTGTACCTGAAATATTATTTTCTGTACAGCCTTTTCCACTTTGTTCACTTCTGTTACTATCATTTCAGAAAGTTCCAGTGTTTGACTTTCAATTTCATCTGTCTCATTGTGCTCCAGGCTTATCCTGGGTGGGCTGGGAGTCTGGGTTTGCATTTTTCTTCTGCGTGTTATGATTTTCTATTTTCTCTTTTTATTTTATTTTGTTTTCTATGTTGATGCTTGCTGATTTCTAATGATAGATAACTTTATCACTAGCATTGAAGCTTTCCTAGGAGATAACTGTTCTTCAGGGAAGTCTTCTTGACGTCAGTGGTTTTTAATAGCTATCCCAAGAACCTATCCTCCCAATTTGTAAAAAATATAAAGTTACTATTGACTCAGCAACCAGTCCTTTGTTACTGTACTGTGGTGATGACTATGACCACACAGAATCACAGTGTTATCATACAAGGGTAAAAAACTGATTACAACATGTACGACACATCCTGGCTAAAGTAGTAATAACAGTAGTTCCAAATACAGCTTATCTACTAACAAACTATGATACTATTATATGAAACCTTTAACCAAAGGAGTAAATTCTAAAGTTATATACAAAATCAAATATATATCATGTACTTGTATGCAGTGGCTTTCCCTAGTGGAGTGATCTTGGCCTGTTGTGGGGTTGAGAGGGATTCAGATGAGGAGGGACAAGATAAAGGGATGAATGAGGTCAGATATAGTAGAATCAAGGGTGGAGTTCAAAGAATTACCACCCAAGTTTTGGGAAACTGAAGGATACAGGAAGGAAAAAATGAAAGAGAATGTGAAGGAGTAATAAGAAAAGGAAGAGACAATATTTACTCACTTGAAAGTATAAATTCAAGAGGTAGTTAAGGAAAAAGAGAAAGAGGACCAGTAGAAGAAAACAGAAAAGAAAGGTAAGAAACTCAACAGTAAATAAAGAAGAAAGCAAAGAAGAAAAAGAAAAGAAAAGAAAGGAGTTCAGAAAAAAGGAGAAAAAATATCTACAAAGTACAAAACAAAACAACATGGAATCCAATCAGATAGGAAAAGGATAGCCAACTAGTGATACAAGGGAAAATAAAAGTAGTAAAATATTTGCAGTTTTAGTGTAAGTGTCCAAGTCATATCCCAGAAATGTGCTGTGTACTTGAGCCAAGTTTGCTATGGGGTTTGTGCTGGGTATAGAGCTGATCTTGGCCTCTGGATGTGGGGGCTGGGACTGGTCTTCTGTTGGTGGAATTCTCCAGAGCCTAACACATACTGGTTTCAAGGGATGCTCCTATGAGTTGTTTCACATGCCTTCTTATCCACTCTCATGATTGATGAAAGACGCCCTACAAATATCTTGTAGTAGCAGTTCTAGGGAAGGAGGAACTTAATCTGACCTGTGTCTGATCATTGACCCTATAGGGCCAGGACTAGAGAAGTAGACTAAAGTCCTGATATTTCAATACAAACCTCTTGGTGAATCCCTTTTTCATTTCCATTTGTACCCTTTACAGCTATGTTTCTTTCTCCATCCATTATCTGTAGGGAAGAATTGTTATGGACTAATTTGTGTCTCCATGAAATTCAAATGTTGATCCCTAACCTTAATGGGATTATTTTTAGAGAGAGAATTTTAAAAGAGGTTAACTAAAGATAGATAGGAACAGGGGAACCAAAATGGCAGAATAGTGATCAACAGCAAGATTCAGCCTCTCCGAAAATTGGAATCCAAACATTTGGAAAATAATGACTAGGCAAAGAAAACAAAAACAAGATCATCAAGAATCAAGAAGGAACTGACAGGAAAATTAGCTATAGAAAAGTGGGAGAAATGGACATAACACAGAAAAGAACAGGAAGTTCAACTCAGCTCCTTGGAAAGGGAAGCTGCCTCCCATAACCTATGGGAAATGATAAAATTAGTCCTAAGGGGGAAGTTTATAGCTGCTAATGGACACACATCAGAAACAGAGAGGGTCCAAATAAACTATCTAATGACATACCCCAAAGTCTTAGAAAAAGATGAAAATTGTGAATCCAAAGCTAGTACAAAAAAGGAAATTAAAAAGATCAGAGCAGAAATTAATGAAATTGAGACTAAAAGAAATACAAAGAATCAATAAATTGAAGAGCTGGTTCTTTGAAAACATAAATAATAGACAAACCCCTAAGCAGACTTAAAACAAAATAAAAGTAAAACAAAGACCCAAATCAGTAGAATTAGAAATGAAAAGGCAAAATCACAACCAAAAGTCAGAAAATTATTGTTAACTACATTGAGAATCTGTACCTAATAAATCAGGGAATTCAGGAAAAAAATAGATTCCTACACACATATGAATTCACTACCAGTATTTAACCAAGAAAATATAAAAACTCTGAACAACTCAATAGTAGGCTATGAAATTGAAGAAGTAATTTTTAAAGATCTACCAACTAAGAAAAACACAGTGTATTCACTGCTGAATTCTATAAGAACATTTTGGAAAGACCTGTCACTAACACTCCCCAAGCTCTTTAATGAAACTGAAAAGGAGGGAGTACTCCCAAAGTCATTTCTGGAAGCTAGCATTACCCTGATACTAAAACCAGAAAAGGACCCAAGCAAAAACAAAACAAAAACAAAAACCCTACAAAACAATACATTAATGAACATATACACCAAAATACTCACTAAAATACTGATAAAGAGAATGCAGCAAATCATCAGAAAGATCATACATCATCACCAAATAGGATTCATTATAAGGATGCAGGGATGGTTCAACACATACAAATCAATAAATGTAATATATTACATAAACAGAAGCAGGAAAACAAATCAAATAATCATTATAATTAATGCAGGAAAAGCTTTTATAAAATCCAAATTCTACTAATAAAAAACCCAGAAGCAAATAGGTATAGGAGCTTATCTCAATCTGATAAAAGTCATTTATGACAAACCAACAACCAACATCATTGTATTGGGTGATACTATGTACCCCCAAGTCCTCATATACTTTTGATGGGGCTGAGTCTGGTGCTTGTGATCAGTTTGTTGTCTAGTGCTGGGATTGGTGATGTGAGTGCTTCACCCGCCCAGGGGTAGAGCTGCGATACAGTGTAAAGGAGGCGGGTCCTCCTCTTGCTCACTTCCACACTCTCTCTCACCAGCGCGCCTTGCAGTTGCAGTGGCCATGAATGGCAGCCCTGCCACACCACGCTGCCTTAGAGCCAACTAAGTATGGACTGAAACTTCCAAGAAACTGTAAGAAATAATCCTTTCCTTCCCTAATGTTGGGCATCAGGTATTTTGTCTTGGCAGTGAGTGAAAAGTAACTAAGACAATCATATTAAATGGGGAGATGCTAAAAACTTTCCCCACAAAATCAGGAATAAGACAAGGATATCCTCCACTCCTGTTCAATATACTTCATGAAACATTGCCAGGACAATCAGGCAAAAGAAAAAAAAAGGAATATGAATAGGAAAGGGAGATGAAACATTATTATTATTTACAAATCACATGATCTTCTACATAGAATAGGCAAACAGTTTCACCAAGTAACCCCTAGAATTAATAACCAAATTCAGTAATGCAGCAGATACAAAGTAAACACAAAAATCAATAGCATTCCTGTATACCAATTATAAACCTACCAAGAAAGAAATTAGAAAATCAATACCATTCATGAAAGCATCAAGAATAAAATAAATATTTAAGAATTAATCTACCCAAGGAAGCACAAGAGCTGTACAATGAAAACTACCACAGTAGTCTGCAAAAGGAGATCAAAGAGGATATAAGAAAATGGGAAACTATCTCCTGTTTCTTGATAGGCAATGACAAGCAAAATGGTCTCACTTCAAATAGCAAAAGCAATCTTGATCAATAAGAGCAAAGCAGGATGAATCAGAACAGAATCTCAGGTTTCAAATTATACTAAAAAGCTACAGTGATAAGGAAGAAAGAAAGAGAGAAAAGGAAGAAGGAAGGAAGGAAGGAAGGAAGGAAAGAAGGAAGGAAGGAAAGGAAAGGAAAGGAAAGGAAAGGAAAGGAAAGGAAAGGAAAGGAAAGGAAACGAAAGGAAAGGAAGAAAGAAAGCGAGAGAGAAAGAGAAAGAAACAAAGAGCAAGCAAGCAAATCATGGTATTGGCAAAAAAAAAATTAAAAACAGACATGTGGGTGAATGGAATAGAATAGAATATGTGGAAACAACTCCAAGCACATTCAGTCAGTCACCTGATCGTTGACAAATGGGCCAGAACCACACTGGAGGAAAGTTAACCTCTTTAACAAATGATGCTAGGAAAACAGGCTATACGCATGCAGAAGATTGAAGAGGACCATATCTCTCATGATGTACTGACCTAAAATCAAAATAGATCAGAAATCTAAATGTTAAAACAGAAACATTTAATTTACTGGAAGATAAATCAGCAAAACTCTTGAAGACATAGTTGTAGGCAAGGACTTTCTGAACAGAACCACAGTCACACAAGAAATAATACCCAGAATCAGCAGATAGGTTTGTGTCAAATTAAAAACTTCTGCACAGTAAAGGAAACAATGAACAGAATTAAAAGACAACCTACAGAACGGAAAAAATTTTGCCAGCTATCCCTTGGACAGAGGACTAATATCTAAAATCTATAAATAACTTAAAATGTAGACCCCCCCAAAATAAAAACCCAATCAAAATACAGGGTGAGCTAAAGGAACTTCCTGTTGGTTTCTCACAGGAAGGAGCCCCAAACAGATTCTCTGAATTTACTCAAGCATGAAGAAATGCCAAAATCCAGAAATTAGAGATTTCAATGACAACCCTGACTTGTAGATTCCTCGGAAGAGTGGTCACTGGTGACTTAAATCATTTTTTTTAAAGTCTTCCTCAGCTTCTTTTTATAGATTATTTTAACTTCAACTTATTTGACACTTCGCTAAGTCAAACTTTTCAATTTTTTAAAAAAGAGATCTCACTAAACTTCCCAGGCTTGGCTCAAACTCACCATCCTCCTGCCTCAGCCTCCCAAGTGATTTGGATTATAGGCAGACCTCACAGTGGCAGTGAACTTTTTGTTTAGACAGTTGAGTTTTCCCATTTCTTGCTTTTTGTTCTGTTTTGTCTTGCTATTTATCTGTCCTTTATTAACTTCCGTATTTTCATATGAATTTGTAACAGACTATTACCTGGGTTGCTGGAAACACTGACTTTCAGACATGCGAAACTTAATTAATTGACAGTTTGTACACTCTATAATGGCACATGTATATTCTCTAGAAATCTTAGTATTCAGATTAGATTGGAACACAGCAACTGGCTAATCCTGTGCTTTCCAGTTACAAAACAAGGTCACAAGGCCAGGTGACTACTAGGAAGAATATAATTATAATTTACTTACTTGAGAAATATTCATTAGGTATCTACATGTGACAGGGCTAGTTGATGGGAGGAACTCGCACAGCCTGCCTTGAGTTTATGCTCTTATAAACAAGGTAAACAATAAACAAGTAGATAGTGTGATACGGTTGTAGCGTGTGATACATGCTCTGAAGAAAGTTCACAGATTGAAGGGACAGAGAAAGTTGGGGAAGGCAGTAACTAAAATTAATTAATGAGCAGAATAGAAGAAAAGAGGTTCAATGGAACCAAGATATAGAACCATCAGAGGTCATGGGAAGGAGTTTTGATTTTGTTTTGAGGGTAAGGGCAAATAGAGACAAATGTTGATTCAAACTTCCTCCGTATGTGGAGAACAGATAGCTGCGTGGGATCAGAGGTAAGTATGCAAACAGGCAGACCCTGAGGAGGAGTTTGCATTCACCCCAGAGTTTATGGTGACCTGCACCAGGCAGAAGTAGGAGAGATGGAAAGTGAACTAATACTGTACAAATTCTACAGAGAGGCCTGTAAGATTTGCTGAAAGATTGTCTCTGGTGCAGGAGGAGTAGAAAGTATAAGGATAATTCTTCATTCTCTTTCTCTTCTTCCTCATCACTAATATTATGTGTTAGACAACATGGAAAGTCCAGTCCTTTACAGACATTTTCCCTCCCACTGCCTATTTCACAAAAGATAGCTACTTCTTCCATGAGGAAACCGACATTCAGAGAAACTAAGTAGCCCAGATATTAGGAGAAAAGTCAAGGTTCAGTTAGCCAGGTATGGTGGTGCACACCTATAATACCAGTACTCCGAAGGCTAAGGCAATAGGATCGCCACAAGCTCAAGGCCAACCTGAGCTGCAATCTGAGCCAGAACTTGTGAGACCCTGTCTCAAAAACAAAACCAAATGTAAAAAGACAAGGTTCACATTCAGCCCCACCACCAAACCTCAAGTTCCTCCCACTGTATCCTTGACTCCCATTAAGTTACTATTCCTCTGCTATCATGGACTTGCCCTTCCCTTGAGCAGTAGTTGTTCAGCCTTCTCCATTGCTGTTATGGCATGGTATCATAGATGGGGCTTCTCAGAGGTGGTTAGATCTCCAGTCTGCGATACTGAGATTAAGGGAGTGTGGTACTCGATTGGTCCACTAATTGATTTAGCATAGTTCTGGGTGTGGATAATGGGGAGGCCCACCACCCAAAAGGCTTATAACCTGGATCGGATAAAAGGGAAAGGGAGGCTTGTTGTTGCTGCCTGCCTTCTGTTTGCCACACCATAGACCGTTTCTCTTCCGCAGTGCCCCTCTACCACGCAATCCTGCCTTGGAACTGGCTGATTCAGACTGAAACTTCTACAAACTGTGAACTAAAATAAACCTTTCCTCCTTTAACCCTGGGTGTTGAGTATTTTATCTCAGCAACAAGAAAAGTAACTAAGATACTTACTAACCAAAAGCAACCCTTTTATCTTTTATTTAATGAGGTTAAGTGATGAGGTAAAATGATGCAAGAATTTTGTGATACAGTTTAACACTGCAGTTTTTTTAATCAGATTGTTTATTCATTTATCTTCCTTAATACTGTAATACTGTACTTTTATTCATAATTATTAGGTGGCGGCCTGTTTGGAAAAGATTTCTACATTATACTGTCCAAAAATGGTACAATTAAACTGATGGGGTAGCGATGTGAACTGTGTTATATTTCAGTCTCCAACTCACCCTGGACTTTTTTTTTTTTTAACTCCCAATACCAGCAACTGGCCTGGAACTCACAAGTAGGACTTTGCTATGGTTCTGCTGAGCATAAACAATTACATAAAGCTCATTGTCAGGTAGAGACATTCTGTAACTGGAATAAAGCAAAACAAAACAAGATCACTGTTTATCTGGAAATGGACAGAACACATACATTGGAAAGTCATGTTAATGATTAAAGCTTCCCTATTCTGGCTAATAGGAGTGAATGCCTTTCCCTACTCTAAACTTGTAAATAAGACTTTTGAAAGATATCCGTTATAGAATAAACTTTGCCCACCAAAATTCTTCTGGTGAAACCCCACCTATAGTAACTCAAAATGTGACTATATTTGGAGTGTTAGATAAAATTGAAAAGAGGCCATTGTATTGGACTGAGCTCCTTCTCGAACAGGACCAAATAAAAATTGGAATCACTCACACTAAGTGCCATGCAGTCAAACTGAAACTCTAAAGAAGCAAGGAAATCCCCAAACACACCAATTTTTCCTCCATCAATGTTAAGTAATCTGCCTGATGATGGTGGTGACAATGATGGTACCCAGAGATGCTTAAGGAACTCCACAAAAACCACTATTTTGCTATGCCTAGCAGCATACCTTTTCCAAATGTTTAGTAGGAGATGTAGACCAATTCATAAACCACTAAGAAAAGCCAATTAAATCTTTCCATGCAATGAAACTTTGCTTTTTAACAGGAGCTAGTGTCTCTAAAGAGGCAACTAGTTTAAAATGAAGAGTGAGTCCTAATTCAGTGTTCTCACATGAGGAAGTTAGGACACAGCCCTGTGCTACACAGGTAAGACAAGGCGATGACAAAGAACAGAAAATGGCTTGTGCAAGCCAAGGAGAGAGGCTTTAAAAGGAACAAACTTGCAATTGTAGATTTTTATTCAGATCCAAGAACTTGGACTACCTGGCCTGTTAAAAGCAGGCTCATTTCATAATGAAGTTAATTAAACTTTTTAAAAAGTTAGGATTCTTCAGCACTTGGCTCTCCCCTTTCATCAAGCTTCCCACTCTGCATTTAGGATTTTATGTTCAACTTCCTATACAACCTCTCCACTTTGTATTCTCATGGGCCTCCAAGAGCACTTGCCCCAGTCAGAGCATTGGATTATGCACCTCTGCCCCTTAATAAGTTACACTCAGGTAGATAATGGACCTGGCATCCTATAAAATTCTTCTTTTTGTGGTTCTACTGACCCTTACTCTTGGTGGGTTATTTACCAACATGCTTTGGAATTTCATAATTGGAGCTAATTTACAAAAAGGCTTCATACTCAAGCTAGGAAAGGCTATATATAGCAATCTTGTGAGAGGGTTGATACAAAGATAGACCCTTGCAGGTAGGGTTCCAGATGCTGCTGCCAGTGGCCATAGGGCCATCCAGAACCCAGTGACACCTGCATCTCAGACTTCTGGCCTCCAGAATCATAAGATAATTAAAGTCTGTTGTTTAGGCCGCTTAGTCTTAGGTAATTCATTATGGCAGCCTTAACAACATGATTCAATACCTAAGCATAGAAGGTTACAGCTGAAGGCTATGGTTTATATCTAGATGTCCCCTCCTCCAAAGCCTCCATGAGCTCATAAGTGGGACTGTGAGGAGGTGATTGGATTATGAGGGCAGGGAAATCATCAGCGGATTAGTCCACTGATGAGTTCACAGCCAAACGTGGTCTTTGCAGGTGGAGCCTGGTGAAGGGAGGTTTATCCATTTGGGGACACAGCCTGAAAGAGTCTATCTCCCTCGCCAACTCCTCCTTTGACACTCTCTGCTTCTCACTGCCATGCCATGAGCTCTTTCTCCTCCAACCTACCCCTCTGCCATGCCTCCCCGCCTTGGAGCCAGCCAGCTATGGACTTAAACCTCTACAGACTGTGAGCTCAATAAACCTTTCCTCCTTTAAATTGTGGATGTCAGATAATCTGTCTCAGTAAGAGGACAGCAACTAGGACTCTGACATCACTGACCACGCCCTGGGTTCACTAAGGTTTCTTTATTAAATACTCACAGAGACTTGTTGCATTTGTATTTACTGGTATACAAGACATTTTACCACCTAAGTAGTCCCAATACTACTCTAAGAGATTCATGGTTCACAGAGCTACCTCTATCACCTTGCACCCTTATTCAGTCACAGACAACCCCTAGTAGGAATGCATCATAAAATATCTAACACTTTGATAGACCCTCTCACTCAGACACTGGGTGAGGTATTGTATACAACATAGCATTTACTAAGTGTTTTTCAACAATCCCCTGAACGAAACACCTTTTGAAGAAAACCCCTTTATGCCCCTGAAGATAGCTCTCCACCTGCGAACCGAAACAACATGCTTCACTTAGCTTGTGAACATGAACTTCCTCAATTTTAAGTGATGCTTATGCAGACAAAATAAACACGATGACAGAACTTCAATTCAATTCTAACTCCAACACCAGCAGGAATTTCCATACGCCTCTGTGTTACTATCCCAGACTTAGTGGTGCATGCCTGTAGCCCCAGCACTCTGGAGGCTGAGGTAGGAAGGCCTCAAATTGGAGGCTAGTTTAGGCTACCTAGTTATATCCTAACTCAAAAAAACAAAAATAAACCAAAAAGAATTTTTTACCATAAAATAACCATTCCAAAGTGTAGGGAGCCGTTCAAACTGGCGATTGATCATGTGTAGGACTAATGCAAGGCCAGCCCTAAAAACACAGAGACTCCAAAACAAGCCATGTAAACAAGCTGTTCCAGTTCCAAGAAGGCAAGGGGCCCAGGCCAAGCCAGGCAAACAAGTTGCTAGGTGGTGGGGTTGAAATTGACATCATTCTTCTGAGTGTATAAATAAATATGCTACAGAGGTTGAGCAGTTCCTTTCCTCCCATCAGGAGGACAAGGGCTCCACCTGATCCCAGTTTTGTCTCTTTATTTTCTCATCCTCTCATGGTCCTTCACCCCAAGAACCTCAGGAGCTCCATGGGTCACAGCACTAAAGGACACTTGTAAATTTATGGGAACTATCTGCTTGTTTCTGGGAGGTTAATTTGCAATCTCAAATAGTTCCGAACCCTATTGAAGTAGTCAAGTGAATCGATAATCCACTAGTTTACAGCAAATAAACAAAAACATCCTGATTCCTTGGCACCTTTTAACCTATGATCCTATATCCCACCGAAAAAGGTACCATGCTGGGTAGAAGAAAACAGTGTCAGCCTGTTGATATGTAACACGCTTTTAGGTTATTCTGTATGGGAGATTAGCTACAAAAAAGCTTTCATGAAATGGATATTCAGTAAAATTCTTTGAAAGAATGAATGAATAAACAGTTTTACAATTTCATACATGTGTAAATTAACTCAGGCTTTCTAAAAATAAAATGCTCCAAGAAGGTAAAACTACTATATGGTAAACTAAAATTTTTGTTTTAGGAAATGCATAGGGTAACTAGAGTTTTCTGGTTCAGTAGTAATTTGGCATGTGCAAAATGAACAGTTCTGGGTATCAATTCCTTATGTATGTATGTCTTGTGCACGGACCTGCACAGACCCAAGATATCTCTCTCTCACCCTCCCTCCCCTTCCCTCCCTGTCCCTCTCCTTCTCCCTCTCTCCCCATCTACCTCCCTTCCCCTTTCTCCCTCCCTCCAACAGAAGAGTTAATAAGCAATAGGTCTAATGTCTGATCAGATTCACAATTTTTTAGAAATTGAGAACTGGGATTATTCTCACATTGTTCAAACACGACATTGAGTAGAACAGAGACAACAGAAATAAAGACAGAACACCTAAGTCCTTGAAAATCCACTTACTAAGCTTTGTAGAGACTTTGCTTTCCTTTGACATTCTAGAATGCTCTCTGGGTTCTGGGAGGAGTAAGTAGTTAAGCAAAGCAGAGACTGATGCAGCGATGTAGCCACTTGAGAGTAAGAAGGTGACAAAATCTTGATGCCTGAAGGTCAGCAGAAGCCAAGTGGCAATTGAGTCGCGGAGCACAGGAAACCCTCACTGCGGCTTCCCGGATCTGGGGAGCAGAGGCAGCTGATTTTAGACAGCGCACAGGGTAACAGGGTAGGCGCATCACTGTTAGGACACCTTCAAGGCTGACTGGAACTCGAGTGACAGTGGTGCCTCTGTGCAAGCCCTTTCTTATCAGATAATAACGTGGAGTGAACGAAGAGGCCCCCGCAGAGAATCTGTGGCACACGCTTGCAGGAGGGTGTCAGTTTGTACAATTTTAGTCCCTCTATACTGAGAAGTAAAATCTAAAAAGCCAAGAAGAAATTAAATGTGAAAAAGACTAGTGCAAAGAATTTTCAGTGTCTGCTAACACCGATTAATGGAACTGACTCCCTTCTTTCTATTTTAAGGAGGTCATTTTATTTGATATAAAGCTCATAGATCTCTATATATATTTAAAGTGGCCACAAAATTCAGAATGAAAAATTCTGTAAACATCTGTACTGACCCTGAGGTTACATACCCCTCAGAAAGAAAAAAAAATGTGTTTTTCTTATCTGCTACTGAATTGGGCCTGCTGTTTTCTCATCTTATCCTTCCAGGGCAGGTAAAGGATAACATCAAGCTATATCTATGAAATCTGATTTGCCCAGTGTCTAAACAACACCCAAGAAAAGGAATCAGGCATGGATATTTTCAGACCTGTATAGCAGTGCTTTTTTTTAGTTCATTAAGTTTATCGGCATATTTTAGGTATACATAATGATCATATTCTTTTTTTTTTTTTTTTTTTTTTTTTTTTTTTGTGGCACCGGGGATTGAACTCACAACCTCGCACCTGCCAGGGCAGGTGCTTAAGGCACTGAGCGAAACTCCCAGCCCTGGTTTTTTGAGGCAGGGTCACACTATGTAGCTCAGGCTGGCCTTGCACTCGCGTTGTAGCACAAGCCGGCCTCGAACCCACAACGCTCCACCTACCTCAGCCTCCCAAGTGCTGGGATTAAAGGCGTGCACCACCACGCCCGGCTAATGATCATATTCTTTATGGAGAATTTGTGCCTGTACATGATATAACCTGAGTCTTTTTCTTTCCCATTCCCCTACCTTCCCTTCAACCCCTTTTTCCCTCCTTATTCACAAAAGCTTTGTTTCCATTTTAAGAAAGCAGTGCTTATTTAAACAACTCCCTAATGATTTTTAAAGTCACCGTAACCTCTCCAAACACCAAGACACTAACTGAACTTTAGGAGCCACGAAAGCAGCTGGTACTTCTGATGTTTGACTAGAACAACTTGAGCACAAAGCTCTAACACAATAAGCACCTGATATTTTATAATGAATTTCCAATAAACACTATTGAATTTTCACAAAATAGAATTTCACCAAAATGGTTGTTCAATTATTCTAAATCGAAAAAATAATTGGGACTATGGACCCTCTGAAACCATTTATTACCACATCAGCAGGCATTCACATAAAATGATGATCAACTGTCCTTTTGTGCTTTCTGTGAATGTTGAACCCAATTGTGTGAAACAGTAAATTCTGTCTTTTCTATCAAACAGGAGTGACTCCATCTTGGATGCCAGCTTGTCCTAGATAACCTTTCCCGAACACACTAAGTTATGAAAAATGCCCACTTAGTTCCAATCCTGGGGACACAGGAACAAACCAAAGACAACTTATCATGGGCGGAAGATTCTCTGTTCTCCACATCCTCCTCAGCTCTGCTCTCCCTTCCCCTCAGCAGCCCCTCAGATCCCCCTTGAGCCATCTGAATTAGCCAATCAGGATGGATTGAGAACCTCCAAACCAGCCAAAGGAAAAGAGGTCAACTGTTCTCCCTGTATTAGAGACAAAAGGGGAGACTCCCCTTTGTCCTGCACGCCTGCTACCTCATTGCTGGGGTGAGTTTGCGCCTTTTTGCAAAAGTAAGTCTTGGTGTCTGAGAGCTTTATTATCTTCATGGACAAGTTGAGTTTGGGGGCTCATTTCCAATACACTGACTTTTTTAAAAACAGTAAGGACAAAACTATTTCTTGTGCTTATAATGGCATAAGAGGACACAGAAATAATATTTTAAAAGATACTTCCAGAAACAAACAAACAGAAACAACAACAAAAAAGACACTTGCTTCACCTTTTCAGCTTCTCATACCCACAAAGATGAATTTTTTTCACTTTCTTCCTTTTAAAGTAGTTACTATCATGATGTCAACCAAAAGTAAATCTATAGCCCAGAAAGGTGCAAAGCACAGCCTTGTTCATAGATTTTGAGGATGGGTCACTTGTTTATGGTCATTCTATGTGGTCCTATTCAGGTTGCAGCACAAACTGGCCTAATAGCTCACAGCTACAGTTATTTTCAATGAAACAAAACTGTTCTCCCCTACGACGACAGCCACAAACTTCCCAAACTGTACAAAGGTTTTTAGCATCATTTGTCCCCTTGGTGTATCTAAGATTCCTTTTGAATGTCACCAAAGAAAAGTAGGTGTTTTCTCCTAAAAAGTGTACCATTTGATAATGCCAAGGATGAGGTATGATCAAAATACAATGAATGAATAAATTTTTAAAATGTACTCCAATGAAAGAAAGATCTATTGCCATGACTGCCCTCAAACATACTCCTTCTTGCTTTGACCACTCTTATGTTATCATTCTTGCCACTTTCTGAAACAGTCCCGGAAGTCCTCTCTCATGAGAGTCTTTATGAGATGTGATCAACTATACCAGGGAAGCTCCTGCTGAGTGCCATCCGACGGAAAGGCAGGCTCATAAAAACATGACACGGTGTGTCTTCATCAGCCCTGTGCACCAGATCCAGCACTGCGTGACTTCTGACTCTTGCCCAAAATCGAAATGACCATGAAAGGTAAACGCTTTGAATGGATTGAGGACACTGAGGCAACCACAACAGCACAAGTAAAGGCATTCACCAAAGAGGACTTCCAGAACTGCTTCAGAAAATGGCAAGAATGATGGGATGTATGTGTCTGAATTAAGAAAGAAAGAAAGAAAGAAAGAAAGAAAGAAAGAAAGAGAAAGAAAGAAAACAATTGTAAAATGAAGTGAGAGTATTTTGAAGGGTATTAATGCCAGTGGGTCTTTTACTATCATAGTTTTGTTTTATTAAAACATTAACTATATTTTCTTTCTTTCTTATTAGTACATGTGTGTACTACAGCATATTTACACTTCTTGTGTGGAGTTGGTGTATGCATATAACACATTTCAATTCCTTTTTTCATCTGCTTCCCTCCCCTCTTCCTTCTCTCCATTTCTTGATACCCTTCTCCTTTGAGAAAGATCTATCTTCTTATTTCCTATTATCTATTTTCTATTTTGCTCTTTATTTATAATTTGGGTTTCAATTATATCTTGTATCTTACTTTTGGAAAACCTTGGGCCGAGGATGTAATTTAGTGGCATAGCATTTACTCAGCATATGTGAGGTTCTATGTTTGAGTCCCCAGAACTGCAAAATCAATCATCAATCAACCAATCAAAAAAATCACAGACCCCCTTTAAGAATCCAAGACAAAGTTATAACTAATTTTTACAGATTTAAATATACACGGGTATAAACACAAACATTCTGGCTTGTTTTGTTTCATTTCGTTTTGTAACAGAGTCATGCAATGTAGTCTGGGCTGGCCTCAAACTTGCTGTATAACCCAGACTGGCCTCAAATTCACAATCCTCCTGCCTCAGCCTCAGTGCTGAGATTATAGGCATGCGCCACTAGAGCTGGCTAACAGCAAACCTTTGTGTAGTTTTAGGAGTTCCTGAAAATTGACATTCCTTAATTCACTCATAGACCCTGCATTCACTGTTTCTGAAATGGGTTGAGTCGCCCAGGGAGTCAGTGACATTTTTTGCTACCATATCTGCACAGTGACTCCAAGCTACAGCTGACACTCAGCTCAATTCACTGCCATGTACAGAACAACTACAGCTTCATTTCCCTCAGCTTCCAACATACAGTCTATTTCTCCTCAATCACCATTATGGAGAAAGCTTGAGTTAGCCCCTTCCTCCTCCCATTCAACTTCAATTTCTTCTTCAAGAAACAGTTTTCTCTTCCCAGGCAGGCTACACACAGACACTGATTCTCCACCACTTCATGGATGATTGCACCCCCAGCTTTCACTTTTGTGGAAATTTGTTCCCTTGCTCACTACCCACTGCTGATTAAATACATACACACATATGTTTTCTCACTGTGTGCCTCCTATCACCCCGTTTTCCTGGTACATCTGTAAAGTGAAAAAGGTTTCTGCCAGCTCTCTGTCAATACCCATATCTCTGGGCCTTGGAAGCGAGAATAAGAGCTGTCTTTGAGCTAGGGTATAGCCCAATCATTCAGCATTTGACTAACAGGCATGAGGTCGTAAGTTCTATCCTCCAAAGCCACCCCAAACTTTACAAAGATTAAAAACTCAAATTGATAGCATTTTTGCATGACGCTGTCAGCTATGTATTCTTTTCAGTTCTTTAGAGCATTTAGTTTTCAGATGCAGACAATTGCCTAAAACTAATGCCTACACAGAAGGCGGACTTGTTTGTTTGTTTGTTTTTGTTACTTTTTTTAGACAGGGTCTTGCTGTGTAACTCAGGCTAGGCCGGAATTTGCAATCCTCCTGCCTCAGCCTCTCCCCTGGAGCACTGCGTAACAGGAATGAACCACCACACCCATCTTACATGGAAGGTTTAATTGCTTGAAGTACAACAGACATAATATTTTAGTTGTGTTTTGCTTACAGCATTGAAACTTTAACGACTTATGATAGCATATAACTGGATACAAATTTCCTAGGAATCACCTGGTGTTTATGCAGAACAGGGACCTATAAGCAAAACAGTCTCTACTAGGACCACTATGCTTAAGTCATACAAATAGCACTTAGCCAATAATACAAAAATAAAAGAAGAGGAAAAAGAAAAAAGAAAAACTTAAACTATAATGTGCTGATATGATACAAAGATCTATTTTTCATGCAGCACACCTGAATAGCAGCACAACTCATAGCTAGAGATCTAGTTCTAGAACGATCACCTATTTGTTTTTTCCCCTCCTACTTTCTCACAAATTATCCTCATCTTTGTAATCACTGACCACAATCCAGAGCATTCCTCTTTGTGAACTTTTCTCATGCCTATCAGGGAAGTGCTTAATCTAGACTTTCAATTTTTATTAATGTTTAAAATATCTGTCCTAAAATCAGGGCATTTTAGAACCGAATTAGGAAGCAAGATGATAGATGTTATTCTGATAGGAGAAATTTTCAGATGCTTCTGAAAAAATTCTAGAAGCACAATGACTACACCAATAAGGCCCTATTCATCTCCAACATGGCAAGTTACCTCATAAATCTCTATTCTTATCTAATATCTTTGAATATGGTCTGGTTAAAGGAAAATCATCATATAACAAACATAACCAGATTTTTCTTCCCTATACGTTTAAGCAGTGCTGTCTTTGTAAGGACAGTTTCCCTCATCTGCTCCTTTTCCATAGATATTTCTAAAAATTTTAAGTCTTGCTGTGTTTAACAGCCAAAGGTACAAATTCAGTACTGTAAGTATTTCAGCTAAATTACCATGTACTTTTGTCATTCAGATCTGAGAGGGCCAGATTTTTTTCAACAATTCAATTTCTGTCTCTCACATTATATAAGAAAAACCAAAATATGGTGAAAAAGCCAGGCATGGTGGCACACGCTTGTAATCCCAGCACTCAGGAGGCTAAGGCAAAAGAATCGCCAAGACTTGAAGCCAGTCTGGGCTACATAGTGAGTTCAAGCTCAGCCTGGACTACACAGCAAGACTCTGTCTCAAAAAATAAAAGGGGCAAAAAAGCTTTGCCAGTGTTTAATGAATACCACACAAAAAGAATATTCTGATTTAGTAATTTTTCTCGTAATCAATAGGCTCATTCTCCATTGTTTTATTCATTCCCCCTGCATTAAGTTCTTGAATCTTAGATTTAGGATTTCAAGTATCCGTTACTCCTTCTCCAACCTGCTCAACTGGGCATTGTGTTTCCAGTAGACCCTGAGAAATTGCTAGCTACCCCTGCATTTTACCAGCTCCCTGAAAAGATGTCCTTGGCTGATACACTGATGTACTGAGTAATGAATGGAGAATCACAAGCTCATGTTTCAGTGAGCCATAAAAGTCTGATAAAGGCCAGAGGTACAGCTCAGTGGCACAGCGCCTGCCTGGCAAGCACAAGGTCCTGAGTTTGATTCCCAATAACTCACACAGGAAAAAAAAAAAAAAAAGCCCAAGAATGTTCAAAAAGGTGAGCAATGGAAACTTGATGAGTTTGGGTAAAACCAGCCCAGAAACACCTGCCACACTGCCGACTCCATCAAACTGTGGTTGAGACACAGGCTTCACTGGCATTTATGTCTTCTGTGTTCACCTTTGAACTTTCAAAGCTGTATCTTGACGTAGGCTGTCACAGACTTTCAGAGCCAAGATTGAGGCGGGATTGACTGCAGAGAGGAGCATGTGCAGTCAGGAAAGTTGACTTCGGCCCTCCAGGGGCTCTTCTCATGTCAAGCCAAGCCTAGGGTCTCCTACTCAAGGGGAAAGTGTCTGCATCCATTCATCTGTTGATGGACATGTAGGTTGCTACCAAGATGAGCTATTCCATATGACACTAATCTAACAGGCACATTCCTTTTTACAATTACCCACTCCCATAGACTGCACATGGCCAAGAGTGAATCCTGATGTGGACTACGGACTCTGGACAGTGACACGTTGGTGTCCTTGGCTCAGTGACCCTAACGACTGCAGCCACGCCAATGAGGCCTGAGATGGTGGAGGGGGGTTGCGTCTGGAGAACACGCTGTACTTTCTGCTCACTGTGTTGGGAACCCATAGCTGCTCTCCAAAACATAGTACTTTTTTTAAAAAAAGAATAAGGTTGACCTGTAATAATAAGCGAACAAAATCTGGCAAGAAGGCAGTTTAATCCTTTATGAAAAGTAGTGCATTTATCCAAACCTCTAAGTCATTGATCTTCTAAGAGCATTGTACACGTAATTAAATCCAAGTGATGATCCTTTTACAATTACTACTTTACAGATGAAGACACAGACTTGAAGATTTAGGAACTTACTGAGAAGAGAGAAAACAGACAAGCAAAGACTGGTTCTTATTTTCTGGGAAAATAAATGACAGGCTTGTCCTTTAAAAATTAACTTTCTTTCCTTAAGGATTGAAGGATGTAGCTGAATTTGAGGGAATTAAACAGAGTGCTACTCATAATAAGCATCGTGAAACTTTACATTTCTAATGCTAAACTATGAACTGGACTGAAGAATCAAATTGTATATGGAAATATAATATTCTCAACAGAGAATCAAACACATTTTCTTGTTTTGTTTGGTTTTGTTTTTGAGGATTAAGAACGCAAATTTTTACACAACTTACACTTACCTTGCGTTACCAAGGGGTACTGTTTCACAAGGATGTCTAGTTTGTGCTAATATAAGTAATCATACACAAATTAAATTACCAACATTTGACCAAAGGCAAAATTGATTTACAAGATACTTATTCAAAACTACTGACTGAAGAAGCTCAAGTGACTAGAATATTTATTATATAGAATATTGTCTTTGCAGCTATCATTTAGAATACGTACATGTAAGTTAACAGTGGATAGTAAATGATCTCATCAGGACACAGAGTACTGTACTTCCTTCCCAGAATTATAGCAAGGCCAGAGATAAGGCAAAAGGAAAGAGCGTTAAGCTTGATAAGCTCCTTTTAATGAAAAGCAACTCATTCATCAGTGATACAGATAAGGAAGGAACAGGAGAGAATAGAGAAAGAAGAAAGAAAAAAAGACTAATTTCATCCCTCCTTGTTCTTACTTTTGACAGCATCTCATTAGCAGCAAAATAAATTCCAAAGTCTTTAGGCTGCTCAGCTAGCTTTTCTGTCACTGATTCCTAGGTTGCATTTCCAGGCATGATTCCTAGGCTTCAACTTCACAAAATTATTCAAATTTTCCAGATCCATTCTTCACCTTTGGCCTCAGAGCCTTGGCTCACATATCCCCTCACCTTAAAACGTCCCTGTGCAACATCTAATGCAAGGACCATGGGGGCTGGAAAGTTTTCCCAGATCGTATTTAATTGTCCAATGAAAATACATCTCTCCTCTCTTCCTGTATAACCTGTGTATTCTATGCATGTATAAAAGCACTCACTGTGATTAACTGAGACTGTCCCAGGCCTTTTGCAAAACTTTAAATGAGGGCAGAGACACTTTTTTTTTTTATGATTCTAGGAATCAAACCCAGGGCCTCATGCATGCCAGGCAAGCACTGATCCACTGAGCTACCTCCCTAGCCTCAGAGACTACATCTCAGTCATTACCCACAACACCCGCACATCTATTCCAGCACCTGAAATGCAGAAGAATCCCGTTACCATAAACTCAGAGCTGGAAGGAAACTTAAAGATCTAACAGGAAATGTCATGAGGTGTCAAGAAATATTTATGCAAGAATGATGGAAGAAAGATGTAGGGGAAAGGCTAGGAAAAGAAAATCAGAAAGTCCAACAATAAAAAAACAGTACTTTTTAAGGACTTATGTGCCTCAAAATTCCAAGCCCTTTGCATATATTATCTCATTTCATTTTTACAATAATTCAACAAGCTAAGTATTGTTACCATTCTTATTTTAACAGAGAACCAAACTAAGACACAGAGACACTAAATAATTTACCCAAGATGGCACAGCTAAAGAATGGTGGAGCCACTATTCAAACCCAGGCCATCTCATGTCTCTGCTTGTGAGTAAAAAGGGGTGTTTCACCCAGGGAAGAGGACCCTTCAGGAAGCATGGATAACCGAAACACAAATGCACTTTCTACCCTGCTAACCTTCAGATAGCCATCCTGAGTTAAATGGGTGTAATTATCTTATAGTTAAAATCCTTGTCCCAAATGGCCTACATTCCCATAATGTTATAAAATATTCATACGATGACATTTTCATAAAGCACCTTTCTGTGATTTTTAATGCCCAAATTTCCATGAAAGCAACATATTTAATAGCCAGTCCAAGCAGTGGAGCCACAATACAGGAAACTCAGAAAATTTAATCAAAAGCAAGCACACCTCCATCAGGCCCTTTCAGGAACTCTTGCTAGAAAAATCACAGAGAGACTTGTTTTTCTATCATCTGGCCATGGAGTGGCCTATTTCTTCTGCGTGGTAATAATTCAAAGCAGTTTGCCTATAGGAACAATTTTTAAAGTCTATTTTTCATAACTTCAATGCTGGGCAAATTTTTCAAATGTTCCTATTCCAATCAAAGCTTAGTAAAATATTTATAAACTACTGAATGTGATGGTTTGTTTTGCAATTTTTAACCAGAAAGGAATAACACCAGCTCTTGATATCATGTACATTCTCTGTGGTCACAACACGAACAAGATGTTAAAACTATTTGACTTCAGGGAATGCATTTTTCAGGTCAAATTTCCCAAAACTCCTGAAACATAACTCGGTGTAACAGCAGGGCAAACTGTTAAACAGGAGCATGGAAATGCCTTGGAAATTGGTTTAAGAATTGCTTGACAAGAAAGCAAAATATGCCTTCTGTCCCTGTCCCATTAAACACACACTGCACACACATTATACCTCAACTCCCAGCTCACCCTGTGTTGGAAGTTCATGGGGAGGTGGGCATCGTTCACATCTCAGTCTGAGGAAATGTTGCTACTCTGGGCTATTCTCTTTCTCACCTACAGACTCTTCCAACAGGTGGCCTCATAGTGCTACTATTTCCTAGCAAAACCATGTATCTTGCCTTTCATATTACAAATACCAGGACTAAGTTAGCACTTAAAGATACAGCCTTCTTGCTGGGTGTAGGTGTGCACACCTGTAATTCCAGCACTTGGGAGCCTGGGGGAGGAGGAGTGCCACAAGTTCGAGGCCAGCCTGGGCTATAGAATGAGTTCAAGGCCAACCTGAACTATATAGTGAAACCCTGTCTCAAACACACACAACAGCAACAAATAAAGCCAACATATATCCTTCTTGCATTTTTTTTGTTTTTATTTTTTCTTGCCTTTTAACAACAGAAAAGACAAATCTCTGACAGAATTGGCAAACAAAAAATATCTAGGAACATGCACACAAATCATTCTTTGTAATAAATCATATTATATATAGATCAGTACCTCGTCCTCTTACATTAAGCCAACCCATCTTACTTTTCATGAAACCTCAGAGTCCTTAGCCACTATGTTTCTGTTGGCAAACTGGAGACGTGCTACAGCCTCATGAGACAGGGAGAGAATCAGACAGTTTGAAACTTAAGTTCACATCACTTTTTTAAAAAGGTTTTTTTCTGGTACTAGAGCAGTGGTAGTGAACCTATGGCATAGGTGCCACAGCAGGCTGTTTGCTTTCATGGAAAACTCTAAGAGGTTCACAATCACTGTATAGAGGTTTGCCCACGCCAGGCAAGGGTTCTAGTGCTGAGTTATATCCCCAGCCCTTTTTATTTTATTTTAGTTAGAGACAAGAATGCCCTAAGTTACTCAGGCTGGCCTTGTTCTTGGGATCTTTCTACCTAGGCCTTCTGAGTAGCTAGGGTTGCAGGAGTGTACCACCACATTCAGCCCATTGTTATTTCTTACCCATTTTACCACCCATTGCTGTATACTGGTGGTTTCTTCATTCCCTCAGTTCATACTAGTAAAACCCCAACTATAAAACAGGAATGGCAGTAACGCTATCTCCCAGGGCTATGATGAGTTTCCACTGAGTTGCTGCATTAAGCATTTGGCACAGTCCCTGCGATGCCCCTGAAATATAACTAGAGCTGTTTCAATGTCGATGAAGTTCAGTGGAACTTGGCCTCTGAAGAAATGGCTCCACACCTTGCTTCCTGTTTACAAAAGCTCTGTTTTCTGTGCCCCAGCTTTTCATTTCTCTCTCCCACCAAGATGACAGGACTCCAGATGTTGTTTCTCCTTTTTCAAATTGCACACCACCTCCGATGATTCACCTTCAATCAGGACTAATAGGCCCTAATTGCAAACATTATTGATTCCAATGGCGCTGCCTCCTGATAAATGAGCTGCCGGCACAGGGTGTCCTGCCACGACATCCAGATGAGCACTGAGCAAGGACAGTCGCCCCACACATCACTCTTGGCACCTAGGATGCCGCTGACGGTACCTGGCAGCCTCTGTGTTTCAGACCACATTGCTTTGCCAGCCACCAATTGTCATCAAAGAATACACTCTAGCATCGTTTCATGGTTTGCTTTTGCAAAGGGTTCATTCCTAAAATAGTCTGGTTGATGCATTTCCAAGCCATTGGCATAGCATAGGCAGAATAACAGAACATTCTGGTGACTCTGATATGACCTGGACTGAAATTAGGAAAAGTAAAAGACTGTGTTTTGACTACAGTTTGAGAATGAGTGTTACCAATGTCAAAGGGTAGATACACACATGTGACTTTACAGTAATATTTTTTTTCAAGGATTCAGAGTGAATCCTTTGATTAACATTCACTCTAAAAATTAAACACATCTTTCCCACAGAATCTATTCTACAACTGTTTAAAGCTTAAGCATTTAACCTCTCAACTTCACTGACATGTTAATGTGTTGCAGATGATTTCAAATAAATAGAAAAGCCAGGAATGGGGAGCCTGAGCCAAATACAATAAGCTCAGCCATCAGTGAAATTTGGGGGGAAAATGAAAATAAGCCTTTGATCAAATGCATTTTATAGAACATAGATGATACAGAGGAGAGTAGTCAAAATCAGACAGGAAAAAATTCTATTTGCTGAAATTGGAAGCCTCTACTTGGAGTCTCTTTTCTTCTTATTTTTGGTTTTCTCACACAGGGTCTCACCATGTAGTCCAGAACGACCTTGAACTTGGGGCCCTCCCACCTCAGCCTCCAGGAGACTGGGATTACAGGTGTGCACCACCACACCAGGTTCAGGGAGTATTTTCTACAAAGTTTTCTGACCAGGAGGAAGTGCTGCAGTCAAGCTTAGGCACCAGCAGAGTGCCTGCCTCTGGTCTCACTGTCCTTATGTGAGTTCTTCCAACTCAAAACCTCCATCAGTGCCACTGTCTCAGCCTTAAGTGTTTTCCACGCTCCTCTCACAAGCTAACTCCCATGTCTTTCAGTTCTACGCTTTCACAGCGATGATCACCAACACAGTGTCTCTCATTCAGGCTTCCTTTCCTCAAGTCCCTAAATCACTGGGGCCCCGTCATGTCCTTTTCCGTGCCCTTCCCCCATGGGATGACGTTTTAGCAGTGGTCTTCACTTTGGCCTCTGGAGTCCATGACGATTGAGACCAACTCTTCTCTACCTCTGTGTCCCTTGCAATTAACCTGAGGCCTTGAACATTTTTAGGAACTGAGTAAATGTTGAACTAGTTGGTTAACATATGAACGAACGAACTCAGGTTTTGTGTGTGTGTGCACGTGCGTGTGTGTTTTCCTAGGGGTTGAACCCAGTGCCTTTACATGGAAATACATCCCCAGACCTTTTTAAATAGTTTAGAAATGTTTGCCCTGTGGTCTCACTAAGTTACTAAATAGCCCAAACTGAGCTGGAAATTGCAGTCCTCCTGCCTCAACCTCTGAAAGTGCTGGGATTACAGGTATGTACCAACACGCCTGGAGAAATCTGATATTTTGATGTACTTTTACAAGATGTAAAAAAAACTGGCACCAGGAGACTGTAGTCCTCCATAGAGTATTCTATATCTAGAGACCCAGGCATGGTGTGGATTAAAAGATAAAAGTGAAACGAAACCTACAAGTTACATCCTAGGCTATTTCCACTCCAGTAGTCATGATTACAAAGACTGTTGCTCTTCAGTAATGCACATAACTCTTCTAAAATTTTTATTAGTACATGTTTGTGATACAGAATGATCACATCACTGCGGGGAGTTGGTGCATACACGCAACACGTATCAATTATTTTTTTACACTTCCTTCCCTCCCTCCTCCTTCCACCTCCTGGCCCCTTTCATTGCAGCACATGAACAGCAAGCTCATTTTCTAAAGAGCTAAACAATCCAAAAATGTATACATTAAAAGAGCAACAAACATGAAATACTAGTAAGATGTAGAGATCTCAATTTAAGTAGGCTGGTCATTAAAGTGGGACAAATGAGGAGAATATACAAGTACCACCGATTTCCATGGCACGCAGTGCATTTAGAACACGCTGAGCAGTTTAGCCAGATTATTGTGGAGGCTGAGGCAAGTGCTAGTCTCACTTGGCGGAAAATGAACATGTACAAAGAACGTGCCCCACATGTTGAACTAGTGGTGGTGTTTCCATACACAGAGAGCAGTTCAGATACCTAAACAAAGACATTACACCAATGTCTTTTGCATTGTGAGTCTCATCAGAGTAGGTAGCCAGAATAAGACATGATAGGATACACTATGGTAATAGAGCGTGAAACGTTAGTGCTTGACACAGTACAAGTTTATTTTCCCTCTTCGTCCAGCACGGGGAAGGTATCCCCATCATCTGCTGGTTTAAAGTTTAGCCAAAAAGCAGGGGGAAGAAATTAACCCACAAGTGAAAGTTTATTTTCACTTAGAGCCCACTGGGCAGAGCTAGTGTTGGAAGTAGCATATAGAGATGGGTATTAACAGTTCCTATCATAGTATATTTGGGTTTTATCAAGCAATTCTGCCTTTGGGCACACTGTCTGGATGTTTAGCTAAAAGGATTATTTGCTTTGCAACACTTGTATTTAGCCCAGAAACTTTGAGAATACATACTCCGAAACCTACAGCTTTGCATTTATATCCTTTGGCAGTATGCTCCAGAATATACTTAGCCTATTGTATTACTTACTTATTTCTATATAAATTATCTCAAGACTTGGCAGCTTAAAATAGCAGATATTTGTTATTTCACCATTTCTGCGGGCCAGGAATGAGGCGTGGCCAAATTGTGAAGCTCTGGCCCAAGGTCTGTGAAGAGGTCACAGTCACACTATGACGGGGGGACGATGCCCTCCAAGTCCACTCGCGGTTATTAGCAGGATCCGGTTCTTCACAGGCTGCTGGGCTGAGGATCTCAGCTCCTCTCTGGCTGGGAGCCATCTCAGTTGCGTGCATAAGTAGCTTCACAGGCTGCTGGGCTGAGGATCTCAGCTCCTCTCTGGCTGGGAGCCATCTCAGTTGCGTGCATAAGTAGCTTCTTGAAGGGTAGCTCACACCGCGGCTGCTGGCTTCCCTCAGAGCAGGATAACACGAGAGAACTGACAAAGTTGGAAACCTCAGTTTGGTAACCTAAGAACTAATGGTTATACTGCCATTCACATATTGTGTTAATCAGAAGTGAATCACTAGGTTCAGTTCCCCATTCAAGGGGAGGAAAATTCACAACGCATGACTAGTTGGGGGTCAGAATCACTGGGGGGCTTTTTTTTTTTTTATCTCATTTTCTTTTTTTCTTCTTTTTGGTACTAAGAATTGAACCCAGGGCCTTTCCTCTGCACTATAACCCCAGTCGTTTAAATATTGTTTTTAAATTTTGAGACAGGGTCTTGCTAAGTCTGTAAGTTACCCAGGGTGGGTTTGAACTTGCAATTTTCCTGCTTCAGCTTCCCAGAGTGCTGGGATTGTGGGCATGGGCCACCATGCCCAGCTACTGTGTCTTGCCATATGTAAATTTAGAAATTTCTGATCTTTGTATGTTCTCTCCACTCTAAAATGCAATGTGAATATAGATAGTTGAGTCATATCAGACACACAAGACAAAGGCCTTATAAATTGCTTAGAATTTCTCAAAAAGTACATAAAGTTTTTATCTGAGGATTCTGACAATAATATACACAGCTGTATAAAGTGTAAAAAGATGATCTTATAATAATACTTAGGACCCTTTATAATACAGTTTTATTTTTCTGGTCTCCATAATTATTTTAGTTTTCACCACAGGCTAGACTGCATCAGTGAATATTGTTAAGAAAATTCAGATTGCATCATGTCACTGTTTACTAATTCCTCTATTTCCTCCAGTATCTCTTGAACTATTTTAAATAAAACCCAAAGTTCTGACAATGACCTCATCTCTGGCTACATCTCCAGGTGTTTATCTCACCTCCCTCCCCCGCACTTGAGCCAGGCAGTGTCTGCAGTGGATATTGCCTCATGACCTTTGCCCTTTCTTACTCAAGCTTCACGACCTTTGCACTCCTACTAACTTCATGACCTCTGCCCTCATACCACAGGAACCTTGTGCTTTTACTCTTGGTTTCCTACCCTCTGTATCCTTCCCAGGGGTCTTTGGGAAGGTCTCTCCTAGATTTCATCATTATCTCTTAAAATTTTTGAAGTCCACAGAGACACAGAGAAGCACTCCTGCTTTTCTCTATAGTGTGTATCACTGAGATGATGCCATGCATTTATTCACTTATTCTTCCTGCTAAAATGAAGTTTCCATAAAGCAGGAACTTTTAGCCACCTCTGCATCCCACCACCAACAATATCAGATGGGACACTGTAGGTCAGGTGACTAGAGGGCTTGCTCAAAGTAATTTTATACATGCTGAAATCTAAAAGGAAACTACAGAAAGGAAAGAATTTCCTTCCCCAGCACTGTAATCCTCCATCCTTAACAAGTAGTATATTGCATAGTAATATTTTAAATAAATATCTGTTGTTAAAATTGATAAATAATTTCTAAAATTGAAAAGAACCACTGCCACTGATTCTTAAAATGTGTTATCTGCTTATCATCTTTTCTCTTTTTCTTTTTTTTCTTTTTTTTATTTATTTTTAATTTTTTATTTTTTGAGACAGTGTCTTGCTATTAGTCTAGCAGGCCTTGACCTTGCTATGTAGCCCAGGCGGGCCTCAAACTCACTATCCACCTGAGTGCTGAGATTATAGCTGTGCACTATAGCATCTGGTTTATAGTAACATTTTTCTAAGCTAATATATTCTAGAAATAACTAGAAGCCATGCAGTTGAAGAGATGGTTGGCAAAACCTTTTGAAAGGCATAAAGAGATTGGAAATTTGAAATTGCTCATCTCTGGACAAATCTCTGAGCAGAGTGAAACTGAAAAGACCTTCTAGGGGAAGTAGTCTAATCCTGCAGTCTAACAACACCCTTGCTGAATTCCTTTGAAGAAATGATTTTAAAATCCCTCTGCTATCACAGCTAAGCCCAAAGAAGCAGGCCAGTTTCTGGTGTGCCTACCTGCTTCCCACTCTTCCACCATGACAGGACATGCCCATCAATCACAGCAGCCCTGGGACCCTCAGCAAAGCTCTGCTGGAAACCATGACTTTCATGACAATTTTTATTTGTCACTATAGCCTATGTATATTAATTAGTCTTAGGCAAAATTACCAGAAACCAAGAAAGAAAAACTCATTACATTTCTTTGTTGCCTAAAACAAGAATTAAAGATCATGGATTTTGATATGTGTAAATCTAAAACCCAAAACTTAGTCGTTGGTTACTTCACCCACTTGTTAGTCAATAGAGTGATCTTCATCTGAGGAGATATGAATCCAAGCTTTTTGCTGGAAAAAGATGATTCTTCTTAAAAATAAGATTAAACTTTACCTCTTGGATACATTTCCTTAGATGTTTCAGATCAAACAGATGAATGTGACCTGTATTCAAACCAATTCAAATTCATCAGAATCTATAGGGTGTCTGCTACATGGAAAATTTATTCCCAAGT